>JANIJG010018931.1:138290-161711 GCA_024611175.1 Megaceryle torquata
GCAACAATACGTACAGAGATTCAAAATGTTTCAAAAAAAATTCAAAGAAACCTTTTGCCAGGTGCTGGATCCCAGCTAAGGACTTGACAGCTGGGCTCCTCTGGGTACACAACAGCTCAAGCCAGGCTTTCAGTAATCAGCATCAAAATTTAGAGTTCTATAGAACATTTAGAGCTCTGGATGCGTTATTTTGCAATAGAAAATATGTTGTATCAGAAAGTTTCTGACCAGCTGTAGCTCATCTCTAGGCTTTGGGTTCAGTCTCATCATTAGGAAAGTGAAGCCTATTTCCAGCTCAATACAATTAGCACACTCAACTTGTTTGCATTTTTCCTCTCTTTCATTCAGTTCACACTTGCCACTGCAGAGGAACCTGTTTGAGTTTTAGATTAAACCTGCAAGAAAGTGGCTGAGAAGAAAGCAGCAAAGACTAAGGAAGCATTTTCTTTTCTCAGTTCTTTCACTGTTGATCTCCTTCTGAAATTTCCAGCCTTGTGCTTTCATAATGTCCTCGTACATGAAAGAGTTTGTAACATAAAATGTTACACTCGATGGAGCATGATGTGATATTGAAGCCAAATGGCCAGATGCTCTTTCCTGAGCTATTTCCAATGCTCCCACTTTAGAGAGTATTTTTAACGTATTCACAAGCTCTAGTCCTGTAGTTTGCTGGCAATTTCATGCTAGAGCACCATTGCACTATGTTCTGATGAAAACATGGGTTTCCCTTCAAGGTTACAGTTATCTTCAATTTAATAAAAAAAAAAAAAAAAAAAGAAAAGAAAAAAAAAAAGAAAAAATACAACAAAAAAAGCACACTATGGTTTGATGATGAAATGGCAGACATGTAGGGAGCTGGATTCTCTCCCCAGAAACAAGATCACGCATCTCATTTAGAGTACAATTAAGACTATATAAATGATCGGGTCAGAGGAAAACCCAAGTAGTCTGACTTAGTTGGAATGGGCCAAGGGCCATCTTTTAGCTGTTTGGCTTTGCCTTACACTGTTTTCACATTCTTTTCTTTCATGTGCGGGAAGACACTTTACACAGAAAATCCTCCTGTTTGAAATGTGGTTGATGTCAGACATTTGAAACCTGGCACCAGGCACTGGTTGTCACACTGGAATTCAGCCTGTCCTTGTCTGCTGCTTTTTCATGGTTTTCTTGTTTGCTGACAGCACCGCATCTCTTTGGTTCACTGCACGGAGGCACAAGAGCCGGTTACTGGAAGATACAACCACAGAGCCAGGACCACAGTAACCAGGGCTGCTAACAGCTCTCTCCAAACTGTTAATAGAGCTATTGCCCTGCCTGGACTGTTGGGACTGGTGCTTGCACACTGTGGCAATGGGGGCAGCGGTGAGTGGTGGGGACTTCAGACACTGTAGGATTTAAAGTCTGCATGAGCAGCTTCACTGACAACTACATCTGTCTCCCTTTCCAGAGAGAATGCAGTATTGCTACATACAGATGTGAAACCTAATCTCATCCTGTTTGAATCAATGAAACTCCACTGGAATTAAAAGATGCAGAACAGTTAGACAGGCAGATGACCTGGCCCATCATATATGCACAGCACCATAGAACAAACTATTCCAATCCCGAGTTTGAAGAAAGGAGCTGTGAATTAATGTAATCTGAGCACAATGAGTTCAATCCTTTTGTGATTTCTTAATGCTTGACTTTACAAGCTTAATATTCTTTTACCTTAGGAAATGCTGATAAAAATGCTAAATCAAACTGGAGATGGAGAAGAGGACACCTTTACTTACACGGCTTATCTGGAGGGTGAGACCTAGGAAATTTATCAGAGAGATCTTTGCAACCTATGTGATGGGGAAGCTTCCAGTAGCAGTAGATTACAGCACTTATTAGGATTTTGCTTAGGCAGTGCAGAGTTCAGTGTAGAACTGGTCAGAAACATTTTAATAGCATTTAACTTCATGCTGAAAATGGTGATTTATCACACTCCAGTGTGAATAGGCATGTCTAAGGACAGAGTGCACTACATTTCCAGATGCCAACAACTGTGAGTTTTTGTTAACATGATTAAATGTCTTCAAATATAAATGCTTTCTTTTGAAATTTTTCATTTGAAATGGAATTAATTTATACTAAAAATTACAGCTTGGGAAAGGTCAAAATAAAAATGAAGCAGGCATTTTGGTTAACCTGTGTTTTTGTACACTTTTCACTTGTATTTTGCCACAGCATGTGGGAAAAAAACCTGTGAGATTTTGAGAAACTCTTCAGAACAGTGTTCCTACTTACTTCTTAGCCCTAAGATTAGTGGCCTGCCCTCATGAATCACACAGGGTAAAAGCATTGTCCAGAATTCAGAATGAAAGTTTGCTATACATAAACCTTGTGACATTTTTATTACAGCACACGATCCTAGAATCGGCATTTAAAACAGTGACTGCTCAAAGGAATCTAAATCTCCATAGCTAAATGTAATAAAATCAGGTGAAGAATTCACTACTCAACAATCTGCCATTAGCATTTCTGTTCAGACAAAAAAGTAGTTCATCTATTTTTAAAGACAGTAAAGCCAGGCCATATAGCATAACTTTGGAAAGTATAATGATTTGCTCATGTATGAAAGTCCATTAGGTAATGAGCTTTATTTCCTTATAAAGAGATTTTGGTGAATCCGCATCATGAGTTTTTTAGAGTACACAGAGTATTTCCACAAGGCCCAGAGGTGGCACCAGATCTCTGCATACATAACCCATGCTATATTTCAGCTAGGCAGCTTGGCCACCATTAGCAATGGAATTGCAACAGCAGAGAGCACAAATGATCTGAGCTTTTATCCTGTTTTCAGATGATTTTTTTCAATCCCGATGAACTTTATGTTTCCAGGGCCATGCTGTTGCCAGTCACCAAAACTGGCCAAAGTTACTTGAGACACATCTGCATGAGCCAAGGTCAAAACCAACCTTAAGCATCCAGCTAAATTCTGCTGGAGAACTAAGCCACCACTTGAACACAAGATAGAGTTAATTTGCCACACGGGTAACTAGGGACATCTCTAATGTATTTGTCTGGCCAGGACCTCTTAAACAGTACGTTTCTTTAAGAGATCTCAAACTGGGTAGGTCGTTAGTTTGGGCAGGGGTGTGTTTGTTGTTTGATTTTAGGATTTTTTTTTCAAATCTGTGAACCAGCAACTCTAAGAATTCATCAACTGATGTGGATTCCCTCCATTGAGGTATATCATACTGTATTGACAATGAATTAGTATTGCCAGTTGATACTGGCCATAAAAGAGAAAAAGTTTTGCTGTCAGTTGTCAGTGTGGCAACACATTTTTTTATTTAATTTGTTTGGATTCTGAACAGTGGAAGCCGAATTTAATTTGTACTATAGCGTTCTTTAAAATAAATGCTTGCTCTCTTCCCACCCACCATTACAGTTGATGGGTACAAAATAAAAAGGACAGCAATTCATTCACCTTATCACTGGAGCGCCAGAGGAAGAAGGAGATCCTTAGTGCAGTGATTAATGGCTTGCTATAAAAAGATGCATCATAAACTGCTTGTATTAGGTCAAACCATAAACTAGGCTTTTAATGTTTATACGATTCCTTTCTAAATAATTGTGTCTGTAGCTCCCACTAGGAAGGGAACTTACAAGATGCTCACAAACCATGCACTTTCTTACAGGGTCATAATTTGGGACCCTCACTTAAGGGGATCCCTGCCTTCCTCTACATTCATGCACTGCTTGAATTTCTTACTCTTGGGACATCTCTCTGCACTACAGGTCAAAGCAACTATTTGATGTTCAGGAGCAGCAAAGATGACCATGATCTACCCTGAGTATAGTGTGTCTTCTTCAGGCACAGACACATCCACAGCTTTGCTGCAGGAGAAAGTACCATTATTTTTCTTTATCTCTGTGCCTCCAGACAACTGAACCACAGCAGAAATGAAAACAGGGTTATCTACTGCTCACTGGATCCATGCAGATACAAGGAGGCAGAGCAGCTGCTGAACGCAGCTACCAAGCCAAGTTGCCTGTGTTTGCGAAGGGCACCTCATCCACACAGAAGTCAGCAATGATTTGACTTCATAAATTCCTGGCCAAAATCAGCTTTTCCCACAGAGAATTCCCATTAGCTTCAGTAACTGGATGGTGAACACCAAGAGATTTGTCCCTAACAGAATTCAGGCCTGTATTTAGCTATCTTGCAGTGAACTGTCATCTTTGAAAAAATATAGTACAAGATGACATTATATAAGTGTCCATCTATTTTCTTACTATTACAAGCCTGCAATCATGTCCACCTCTCTTTTATTTCCCAGAACAATTGGTGCCTTTCCTCAACTAAACCAGAATCTCTCTAGCTTGGCAAATGGACATTGGCCTCACTGCAAAGCTAGCCCATAAGGAGAATGTTGCAGCTCTAACCAATACAAAGTTTAAACAAAAAATAATATGAGTTTATAAAAGAGCTGCAGAGCCATAAATATTTTCAATAGATGTGGCAGCCTCGGTCAGTTTATGCACTGCTTACTCAATACAGAAAATCACTTATGTTAATTATTTACATATTTCCATCTATGGAATTTAGAAAAGGGAAAGCCAATAGTGGAATACCAAAGATGATGATTTTTTAATAAACAATAGATTTAAGGGGGATTAGCTGGGTTATCAAACAGTATCCTCTCAAACCAGCTCATTAGTTTCACTGACTTTCCCTATTTCACTTTATTAAAACAATTTAAAAGAGGGTTCATTAGATGCAATGTAATCTAATTCAGACACTTCAAGCCTAATCCTTTTAACATGATAATAATTTGCAAAAAAGTTTAAAGGATTATTGCTACAGCTATTTTAAATAGGGACTGTTTTCAGCCAGATGTGTGCCACCATTTCCCTGCCATATTATTATATCTTATTATACTATTTCTTGCTCTTTACTCATTCATTCATTTATTCCTTCCATTTTCTGTCTTTCATTGCTCCACACAAGCAGAGTCAATGTGGGCAACAACATCGCTCTGTGTAGGGGATATGCCAAATATCCCTGTGGGGTCAGTGCACCAGGCCTTGGGAGAGAAATGAGGTTTTGCAACTTACTTCGAGATTCTGGAGTTAAAAAAAACCCCCACACCTTTGTAAATACACAGTGACTTTATAAATATCTTAAAGGGAAGGGAAAAGGTTCCTGTACATTTTCATGCTGCTAGTTTCTGACAGCTCTGAAAGACACACAGGAGGGGATCATGTGTAGGACTTGCAAATTAGGAGGTAGACACTGTATATTACTTACCCTGCTAGATCCAAGCTGAAAACACAGAGTAACAGATCCACGCTGTGGACAAGCAGCTTATTTCAGAATGAACTCACTCAGACTCCTGTACTTCCGTAAAGCCTTTCTCAAACAGTAGGGTTAATGATCCTTTATAGGGCAAATAAACCCAAACAAAAATGAACACCCAAACCCCACAGAATGAGACCTGGTTTCTAGATACCAGGTTTCTGCAGATTTTGACAGTAGCCTGCCCCCCAAAACCTGTCCTCAATCACTTCAAATCCTTGTCTCTTCAAGCAAGAGCCATTTCATAATCATATTGAAACCTTTGCCTCTGTTTACCAGGAGCCCTGATCGTACTCAGCAAGTTTTCGTCTAAGGAAGAGCGACAGCTTTCAGATTTCTTAGGAAGCTTATTCATCAGCTATGCCAGAGTTTTGCCAGAGTATTCAATCTATTCTGAGAGCAGCCATGTGGAAAAAGTTTCAAACAGCTCAAAGCCTTGCACAATGATAAAGGAAAGCTCACACAATCCTGGTAATAGCCTGACCCTCTTAAGGAAAATTGGATGATTTGTGGTAGTAGTTTTTCTGTCCCTTATGTGAATTCTGAACCTTAAAGTATAAGCAGTGTATTCACACAGTCCCATTACAAACCCTATCCCTCTTGTGATGCTGGAATAATAAATACAGACCCATATGTGAAAATAAACTCTTGCTGCAATGACCTTCTTCCTCAGCCCACTGGTGTGAAGGTGTTTGTAGCCATTTTGGAAAAAGTCAGATAAAGAATGGACTAATTTGATGTTCAGTATTTCACCATGAGCAGAATATATGCTTTAATGAGCACATTACATGCACCAGGGACATGTTACTGTGAAGCGGGGAATAAAGAGTAAGGGGAAAATAATTAAACAGCCAGCTTTATAATAAGGAAAGTGTGTTCATGCAACATTAGGTGGCCTAATTTTAAAGTGCTAAGCAAAGACACGTTCCTTGGACTTCAGAAGGACTTGCTGGCAAGGACCACCTTGAAAGCAAGGGCAAAGGATCAAAAGTATCAAACCTCCTACAGGTCTAGAAGCACAGGGTGGACAGATGCTGTCCTGAAGTCATCTGTCCACACTTCACATTGACCTATCCAACAGGATCAAATACCTGTAGTCTACAGTTCTTCTAGAAGACATTTTAAAAACCCAAAGCATTCATCATGCATAATATGTAGAACATAACCGACTTCTACCAGCCTCGCCTTAGTTTTCTGTTGCTATTGCATCTGCTGGGCCACATACAACATGTCTAGGCACAACAAACACAAGAGGACTTAGTGCAACTGTTTGCACAAGAAAAGCCACTGGAAAAAAAAAGGGGAATTCTCCCTCACTGGGTTCAGACACTGACAGAACGAAGCAATAAACCATACTTCTGTTACCAGTTCTCTCAAGGCCAGTAAGTCCAGGCACATTCATTTACTGTGTCTGTCAGTTCCAGATAGTGTTGCAATATCAAATACTTCAGAGTACTAGTCTACTAGTCAGACACCAGATCTGTTGGGCCACAGGTTCTCTGCCTTTCTTAGCAAATGGACATGGTAAAAAGTGTCTTTGTTACTCACCCTCATGCCTAATTCAATGTTTTCCCCTCCATAGACCTCCATACCAGGGTCAAGCAAGCCAATCTCACCAAAATACTCTCGGTCCACTACAAACGAGCATCCAATCATGGCTGGTGTCCTACACAGAGAGATTAAAGTAAAAAAAAATTAAGTTTTTTATTAGCTACTACAGAACTCACCCCATAATAAACTCACACAGACAAAACAGTTCTTATTTTTCAAGTTTACATTTTAAATTATCTATTAGCATTCAATCACACTGCACTTTATCCCCCAAAGGACAGAGGACCTCGTGGGACCAAGTGCCATCCAAATACCTAGCACATTGCCAGACATGCTTGGATCAGCTGTCTGTGAGATAGACATGAGATGTGAAGTACTCCATGCATGTAAGTGAAGCATAAGGCTGTTTTCCCTTTGTTTTACAGTCAAAAAAACCTCCTCTGTGCTGGAAATGAAGCTCACTGCTATATAGAGTAGCACAAGAACTAGACAACACTTTATTTGAAGAGGAATACACCAAAAAAACCCCCCACAATCTTTGTCGGAACTGAGGACTTCTCTTACCCACATATTAAAACTAAGTGTATGTCAAGAGCCATGGAACAATCACAGTGTGAATTTTAGCACGGGACTTCCCCTGCAGTCAACGATAGTAGATAAATTTCAGTCTTTGGGAAGCTATTCCATGATTAATATTTTTATGTTTGCTGAGGTCTGTCTTTTAAAAAAGAAAACTTTTCAGATGAAGAGACTGAGGAACTGAGCATTTTTGGAGCTGACCTAGAAGAATCAGCTGTGCTCCCTCTTCCATTGAAAGGCAGGTGATACTGGGCCATCTGGCAGATACAATATCATTCCTAACAGTGCTATTGTAAAAAGACATTAGGAAAATTCTAGTTTATGCCAATTTTCTGTTTTCTAGTAGAAAAGAGAACGCTCTGTCCCTGGCCCAAACGTATATATATACCATGAAAATGCCCTACAGAAACAAAGATGATGAAAAAGGTCTAAAATCTATTTTAAGAAGTCTCTTTTGTAAAGCACTGATGTTCTACTGTCACTATGAAGTGTCTTGTAACAGATAACCTGCATATTCCTTCAATTTGTACAAAGAAGCTATGCACAAGGTATTCGCCTGCAACATCTGTGAAACACCCTCGTGAGACAGTTTCATACTCATGTGAAGAATTAAAACGTGCCCTGGCACATTTTTTTACCCATGTACTGGTGGATCCCACCAGTAGCAGCAGGTGGCTGTTGGAATGGTGTCACCACATCAGGTCCCTTTTCTCATCAGCAGTTCCCTGTTTCCACAGCAGGAGGTTAAAAAGGCGTCAAGCAAATGGCCAAGATATGGTTAGATAAAACAGCCCTTTGCTCCCGGGCCTAATGCATATCGCGACATTGCAGAACACAGTCCAAACCTCTGGCAGGAACTATGTGGTACCCTTGAAAAGGTCCATTGGCTGAAGCACTGCTATTACTGTCTGTAATAGACTCTTCTGTAGCACTCACATTACTGGTGCAGCTTCAGCATCTCTCTCTTGCCCTTTTTTTTTCAGTTTGAAAGCTATTGCAACCTCTCAGATCATTACAAGCCTATAATGCAGTGCACACTATCCCTCTCAGGTTTTCTTTGCATAATTGAAAAAGGCAGCTCTTGATAGAAACACATTTGATCGGTACTGTTTCTGACAAAGAAGCTGAAATAGGTTGATTAACTCTCACGTTACAGAATGAGATGCATTCCCTGGATCATGAGCTGGGGGGATAAGATTCACTGATGGTTACAAAAGCAAATGTCTGGCTTTCACAGATGACTTTGGACTGAGGTGGGGCTCTCAGCCAGATCCCTGCACCCATTCACTCAAAAAAGTTGGAGGAAATTGACGCCAGATGTCACAAACCCTACAAAGAAACTGCACCAGCACCCTCAGTGCTTGGACTTCTCCCACACTCCAATCATCCCCCTTTTGCACATGCAAGAAATTCCACACTTCTCTGTTTGGTGCTGTTATTTGTGAAGACTTTCTTTTGAATCAGTCTCTAGTTGGAAATGGTCTTAGGGCTCTATGAAAACCACTTATGGTCCTGGGTAGTCCTAGGTGGACACACCCATATTCTATTGATGAATTTCCTTATATATACACCTGGATCTTTGCAAAATGAATGGCAATTATATATAAGCATATATATAAGCATCTTCCTGCTTATAGTTCCTGAAGACAGGCTTGCCTAAAAAAGCTGAGACCTCTTCTGTACACAGGTCAAACATATCCTCTATATACGCCACTGTCACATCCTGTATCACTGAAAAACATATTTTAGGCTAACAAGGAATACATTTGGTCTAGAAATTGAAATAAAAGAAAGGCATGACCAAGTAGAGGGAATTCAGTAGCTCTGAAATGAAATAAGCCTTTGAGGGGAATATTTAGGTATTTCTTAAATGTTAAATGATAAAAAAAGGAAGGAGGTGGGGGGGGAGAAACACACACCACTTTCTTAATTTTACTTTTTATGTATTTAAAGCTAATCACAGGCTTCATTGGATGAAGGCTAGAGCGTCACTGCTTTACAAAACTGAGCTGCCAGTTTGGGCTTAGACTCATTATCTTCTCAGCACCCCCCGAAAATCCACTGGAGGCAGCTCCTTACAGCAGTAGGATGCTCCCATGAGGACATTTCTCCTTTCCTTCCTAATGAGGAATGGTACCTCCAGGCTTTGTAGACTGCTCTCAGGTGCTGGAATCTCTCTCTCTGGGGAATAGACTTTTGCAGCTGTCGGCTCTATTAAAACACTGACTTGTTAATTGAATGGGGTGGGAAATACATTTTAGATGCAACTACATAATCATCACTCACAGACGAATGCCACTGAGGATTGCCTTTGCTACTCCCTCTCTCTCTTCTAGGTTTTATTTCTTCTCATTAGATATATTCAAATACAGACTCCACAAGTCTCCACAGCTTATTCAGAAATGAGCAACAATAGCAGTGCAATGGCAGAAGGAACCACATTCATCTTTTCAGAGAGCCCGGCAAAAATCGCTGCTCTCTGTGCCTTTACCTCAGCTTGGCTGCCTGCAGCCACTGCTCTTCTGAACAGCAGCAACAACTGCAACCCCAGAAACTGAACTGAGTAGCCTGTGCCTCTGCCCTGGCCACATCCTGATGTGGTGAAAGAACTTGCCTACAATGCACAGTGTTGAGTTTTCTGCATACTGCATGTTCAACAGTTCCACCAGGTTCAAACGGAGTTCTGGGCATTCAGTCCTCATCAAGCCCAGGCCTCTAACTTCCCTGAGCTTTGACTGACCCAACTGTAAACTAAATGTAATGTGATTGCACAGCCCAGTGAGCTGGTAACAGTGCTGTGAGCCGGGGGACCCTGACTCTGTTCCCAGCTCTGTCATTCATCTGGTCTTCAGCGAGTCACCTCCTTCTGCCCCTGTTTCTCCATCTGTGAAGCACACAATAATATGGATTAAAAACCTGAGAACTGCTTCAGCAACTTGAAAGTCCAAGATTCACTTCTAAGAGTGCTTTAAGCATACAGATGGATAATTTTGTACTGGGCTACAATGTTACATTGACATATTGAAAACACTTTTAAGAAAACCTGCTCCCCCCAGATCATGAGATTCTCACTTGGCTTTCATCACTGGGTTTTTCCAGAACCTGAAAAACTCGAGTATATCCACCACTTTTATTACGGTGCATCAGACTTCCCTTGAAAGTCAGAAATGGATATATGAGCAACAGCAACATCTTAAACGCTGCTTACTAGCCAAGGGGCAGCAAACAAGAAGGCATATGCCCCTATCACTTCAAAGTTTTAGAGTAAAATATATTAACTTAAATGGCACCTGCTTTATATAAAAAGACCTATTTCCTTAAGTCATGCACTTTCTAGTGAAACAGTGACATTTTTAGAAGGAAGGTATCACACAATAGCAATTAGAGGTGTACCAAACACATTTTCACCAACACCTCAAAGGTGGAGTGAAACTCAATTGATCTGTGGAATATTCTTTGACATAACCGAGGATGTTATAAGCACTCATTATAATCAACATCAGCACTCAAAGGATAATGTGGGAAACACAGCAAAAGGGTTTTTTCAGCCCAAACCTGAAAATGTAGCATAGAATAGTATTGATTCTGCACTGCAGAAAGATACAGCATAGTCAATTTGTGGAAACTACCTGATGGCATGGCTGCTGCAAGGGAGATACAAGAGAGACATTACTCTGATACCCTGGGGAAAGGGAGGAAGCAGAGAGAGCAGCACTTCATGGTGCTTTTCACTCCCTCCCCTTCCTGCTCGCTGCTGCAGCAGGTACAGTGTGGAAAGGACGAGAGAAGAGAGGCTCTGTATGGAAGAGGGCAGCACCTGCTAAGGGATGGGGGAACCAAAATCAGAGGGCACATTGGCCAGTAATGAAAGCCACTTGCTGTCCATCTGAGCCATGACCATTTCATTTTGGCGAGGTCTCCGGGAGCATGGCTCTGTCGGCAAAACTCCAGCAGGCGCTGATGCCCATTTCTCCAGCCAGGTGCATCCTTCTCCTTCCCTCTGCAGACAACTGAAGGATGCTGCCTGCGGGCTTCATCAAGACATGTGAAGGAGAAAGGGATGAGCACTAGACTGCCATACTGTACACGATACGATAAGGCTTCCTCTCCCTTACATATCTTTCTCCCCCTGCCTCAAGGTCAGTACATCCAATCAGGTCACATTTCAAATAGTTTTCAGAGCATACAACAAATCCAATTTCCAGTATAGCTAACCTATAAACATCCACATACAAACACATATATATAGAGGGGTAAGGAGAGAGAGAAAGAGATTCAAATGACACCTCACACACCGTATCTTTGAGTTTTCCACCTTTCTTGGCAGAATATTTCTTTGATCCATGTTCCTAAGCAGCACCTCACCCCTGGCCTGACAGCAAGCGGGGAAACCTGCATAGTATCTGTATAAGCATTTTATTTTTTCTTACAGCTCCTGTTTTCTGCAACAGACTCACACCAAGCCATGCGAACAGAACTCAAGGCCAGATTTGCTGTTCAGGATCTACAGGAAAGAAAAGGACAAGCTTCATAATGGGATGGTTTGTTAACACCATTGGAGAGCTATAGCATGAGGAAAAAAGCAACCCAGAATGCTTGGCTAGGAAAGGAAGGGCAATAGGGATGCAGAATAACTCTCTGATGACCCACAGAAACGTATTTTTTTGAATGGGCAGGATACCCATCAGAACCGGGACAAATAAAAAAAGAAACTGCTCTGTTACAGGCTCCTGTGAAGCAGCAACTGAAAAGATGGCCATAATCAATCAATAGTCACAAGTTTTATTACTACATGAATGCATGGTTTACCCTGAAAGACTTTACAGATAATCCCCTTCCTAAGCCGAGGTACACAGATGGATTTTTTCACCATCACTATGACAGACCAGCCCTGGGCCTGACTTGCCCACGAGGTGGGCACACGTACTACCAGACAAAGCAGGCAGCACAAACCACTTCACTGGGGACATATCAGATGATAATTTATATACATGAGCGAGACACGCGCTTTATGAAGTGGCTGATTCAGGGTGTGTACATACACTATTCTACTGGTACCACACTATGGCATATCAAAGCAATAAGTGAGAACATATGCAACAATGAAATGCACCACTGCTGCTGGAGGAAGATAAAATGGAAAGCTGTGCAGCACTTGGCGGAGTGAGGCTGACTAATGACTCTAACGTTGGTGGCTGCTGATCAAGAAATCAAACACCGAGCAGTCCATCATAATCATGGCAGGTGAGGGAAGACAAGCCAGAGCCACAGCCCAGGATACCAGAAACCTTCCTTGCTGATCCAAAAACCAGTAGTATCTTCTGCATGTAGAGAAAAACCCCAGCTTGATTCAATGCATAGTCAAATTAATTAGAAACCCTCCAAAATAGGGTCCTTTGTTACACAGTTTGTTTCCAGATGATAAGGGCATTTTTGGGCAGTATGTTCTCAGGAGCACAAATGGAAAATGATGTGATGGACACAGTGTGTCAAAATAATAATTCTCATGTAAATCTTCATGTTAGAGACATCTTATATCTCAAATGTCAAACATGCAAAATGGATTGCCTGCAGAGGCCAATTCAGGGAACATCAATTGTTCTGAAGTTCAGAGCATTGGGGCGGGAGGGGGGGAAGGAACCAACTTTGAACTGTATCAGAAATCTTTACAAAAACTGATGCTTTGTTCTTGCTATTTCTTCACCTTTCTTTGCACTTCAAGGCCACATCCCCTTTGTCACTTCAACCACAACAGTTGATCTGACATTTTATGGTATGCACTTGACATGACTGCCTATGTAGTGCCCACTGACTTAAGGGACAGATCCTGATCCTTCCCAGCAAAGCTCTGAGTAGGATCATCACCACTGTTACTGTTCATGAAAGCAGAGGATCAGGCTTCAAATAGAAAGCTTCTGAGAAAATAAGTAAGCACATCTGCTGTGTAATCCCCTGAAAAAAGAGGAATTGGCCTCTACTTTCTAAATGTCTCACCCAATACTGCAGATTGATGATATTTATTCATACAATGCAAACATCAGAAATGCCAGGACTTTGATCCTTGCTGATACCAGGGTATGCTTTGGTTTTTTAACACTGAAAATCTTTAATCCTTTTGGAGATGTGAGAGGAAGTATTCAGCTACACCAACCACAAAACCAGTCACGGTGTTATTAGTCTTTTCCAAAACAGAGAGCCAAAAAACCAACCCACTATTTGCTAAAAGCATTGTGAAAGGAAGCCTTAACAAGGACACTGTCAGCAAGGACCAAATGAACTTGCTGATGAACAGTCTTGCCATCTTATGAATGCACTTATGAACACACATGGCTCCAAACACAATCAATATGGACCAATTTGCACACCTTGCAAACTGGACTGAAACAGAAATCATGGTTGCAGTATATGGTTTGGCAAGCTGGTTACAAAACCAAAAGCTGTACCAAACCAACAGAGAATTTTGAAAACATTTGCTCACTAGTCTGACTTGCCCTTCCTTTTGAAAACACACCTTAAATTTTCCACAGCTACTACATTCCAATCACAGTTGTTTTCAAACCTCGATTCTAAGCACAGATTTCCTGATCCTTTTCCTCAATAACACTCTCACATTCCCTCTTTCCATTACAGTGGCATAAAACTTCAAAGCCACAAAGTTGTATTGTATTTCTATAGGCAAGCATAACACACCAAATGCTTTAGCTAATCCATCAGATGCTACTGATTTGGAGGCCCATCAGAAATTGGTGCAGTGTGGTTATAAAGTAGATGCTCTGCTGTCCTCGATCACTGCCTTCAAAACACAAGTTCCCAGGGAGACAGTAAGTGTTCATGCTTTGACGTTGAGATCTCTGCATTTTAGGGCATCTAATTAATAATCTGCAGGATAGATACCTACGCAATCACAATGTCTCAGTGCTCCTGATATTTGGCAGCAAGGGTTGGATGCTCTCCTCCTTGTGCTGCTCGTCTCATCTATTTGTGGGCAGTTTATGCACTGTTGAATTGGAGGGTGTCTTCACTCTGGGTTCAGAATAAAGTCACTGCTCTCAGAAGCCAGCTAATTATCTGCATCAGATTTCAACACTATTTGTTGCTTGAGTTTGGAACTTTTTCACGTCTCTCAGTCCAATCCAGTGCCAGTATAACTCTGGCAAGAACTTGAATGTAAACCTGAGGAAAGCCCATGCTAAATCAGGTTCTTTATTGCTGAAAAAAAGGCCTTATCCCAGCATTAAAGGGATGAGATTCCCCATTCTCTATTATAAAGATCCAGAGCTGAATCTTCAGAAGCGTTTGGCAGATTCAGCTTCCATACTTTAGGGAGTGTACAAGGTACCATCACTGAAAATCATGTCTGAGAACTTGCTGAGGTCTGCCTAACCTCTTAGTTCAGTCTTATCTGATATGTGGTCATTATCTCCAGAACAGAAGAGGCTCAAATACTATGACAACTCATGTGAAAATTAATACAGTGATTTCACATATAAACTGGAAGTAACAAAGTGTACAAAACCTTTCAGGAATAAAGACTGAAGCCTTGATTTCAGGAAAGAAGGCTTTGCCTGATGAATTTTCCTTCATCAATAAACTATTTCGCAGGGCTGAGTGAAATAGATATAAAACATCTGCACTTTTAAAGCTATGTGAGGAGAGCAGGGCATGTTATCCAGGAAAACTGATTTCCCACGTAATTACTTTCCTGCTTATTGAGATTTCAAGCTGAGCAAAGGGTCAGGTACGGACTGTGCTCTCTTCTAGTAAATAAGGTTAATGTTACTGTATAGCTCTGTTTTGCAGTCACAGAGCATGAGAATGAACCTAAGTGAAACCTACAACACTTGTTCAAATATGGATTGAAATATTACTCTCTGTATGAGGAATGGACCCTGTGAAACGGCCTCATCCAACCGATCAATTAGACAAGGATCTGCACTGGAGATGAAGGGTGAGGAGTGTTCAAATCAAAGAGAAAGAAAGTCCCTTTATTATCAGTTTCTGTTTTCTCCCTGTAGCAATTATCAAAACACTATCACAATTCCTGAAACACTATTTCCTTAGAAAATTCCATTTCTGTAACATAAAATGTTCCCTCATATATATTTATATACATTCCCTTATAATGGTCCACTTTAATTTTAAAATTCATCCAGTAGGAAAACTCTGAAAATGTGCAAAATTCTCAAAATAAAAGAGCAACTCTCTAACAAGGGAAGGCTAACACATCTCCTACTAGTGCTCCTGGGGAGCTCTGGTTTGGGCTGATGGCCAAGAGTGCTGCCTACAGACCAAAAGTGAAGCCAGCCTCTTTGTCATCACATACAAAATACCTTTGTTTCTCATATGCACAACGTTTCACTGGCTTATTACTCATGCCAGAGTGTGTTGGAAAATAAAAGTATAAATGAAAAAAATCCTATCCTCCTAAGGGCTACAACATGAAACTGAACCATGTGTTCACGACTAAAGCACACGCACTTCTGTGTACACTGTGGTGCAGCTCTGAGATGTGACACACACATCCCCAGCTTTGTAGAGCCATCTGTTTTCTTCAGCTTCATTTTGCTGTCCCTGTACAAAGCCTATAGCCTTGCTTCACTTAAATTCCCCCTCGTCAGACAGCTGAAATGGAAACATTGCTAGTACCAGACTGACAGCGCACGGGAGATTTACCTGATGGGAGCCGACTCATCCCCTTTATCGAGCCAGTCCTGCGGTGGGATTATGTACATGCACCAGAGGCCCCAGTTATAGCCGTGGGCTGCGTTGGCGTATTGCTGCACTTCAAAAGTGTTGTACTTGATATTGTCAATTGCTGGTAAGATGATCCGCTTTCGATCTTCCTTGATCCGGGTAAGTGCAGGTTCCACCCTGAGAACAATAAAACCAGCAAAATATTTTACAGCCACCCAAGTAATCCCAGGTCCTGCTTTGCAGTCCGATAAACAGAAGTTCTCTACCACGGAGAGCTGTAACCCAGTGAGATGGCAGCTCATAACACAGCACAGCGGGATCGAATACAGGTCACTGCCAGACACTGAAGAGGCTGAAGCTTGGCGTGGGATACTTCACATAGCAACAGCACATGAATTATTACCTTTATGAAGCTGTACTGACGTTAAACAACACAAAAGTTTTACACAACACTTATTCTGAGGTCTGGAGACTGTCAGTTCATTTTGCAACGGTCAAGTGTTGACAGACACAATCGCCAAGAGTAACTAAATGGTCTCCTAACAGCTATGCCACCAGGATGCCCGGTAGCAATTAAATACCTGCTCTTGCTGTCAAGGCCTGAAGAACAAAACACACACGAGGGACTAAATGAATCTGAAGGTTACTCAAAGGTTTTAGTCTTGTTTCTTAAGGACTGACCCCATCGGATCTAGCTGGAATGACAAGCGTGGCTGCATTATGCCTTCTAAAACCTCTTTGGTGATGAGAAGATTTCAACTGCCAGATGGTGCAAAAGCAATGGACTGCACATAATGTGCCATCATTTCAAAAGGCTTTAAAACATCAATGTGCTTTCAACAGAAGCTACATCCCAGAGTGTTTCAGGAAAGTAGAAAGCTTCAGTATAAACATTCATTTCTGACCAAGGTAGTCTGAACTTGCTAAGAATTACAGCAAAACTGATCCAAAGAAGTAACAGACTTCCGTAGGGGTGGAAAGCACTTCTCAAAGCAGTATTAGAAACAGCCACCAGTTTACTCCTTTGTAACTGTGTTTCCCCTTGAAATAAGCTTTGAAGATTTTGCAGAGCTCTTACATGTATCTTTAAGGGAATGGCAGTTTGCTGCAATTCACAGAGGTAGTAAGATTTGAACACTGATCTATTCTCATTTTTCTTTTGTTAGCAGTTAAAGGGCAACTGTTCCTTTGTGGTTTCATTTGTTACCTTATATTTTATTTGTTATCTTACATTTAGTTTGTTACCATGTATTTTCTTGCATAGGCCAACAGAAAAGGACAAGTTACGTAATTAATTCAACCTCCATTTTCAATCTTCACTGCCTTAATCTAAACTATCATAAATTTTCTGATTTCTTCTGTAAGAAGACAGCAATTTCCCTGGACTTGCCAATTTGTCTTTTATGTACACAGTCTTCAACATTGCTCATATGAGACCATATACTGCTTTCTTCCTCTTTTTTACCCCTCACACATCGGTAAAAAGACACATAGATTCAGTGGAACCCTTAAGCACTGATGAAAAGCTACTTACTGCAAATAAACCATCACAAAACAATGTAAAATAAAGAGTCTAACTGACAAAAAAGACAAGATGTCACAGCATTTCATTTGGAGAGAAGTCAAAGAGAATGATAGTAGTTTTATTTGGATTCCTCTATGAAAATGACATTTGAATTTGTCAGCTGGATGCCAATAACACAGAGCATGGAAGATTTAATAAAAAGGACAGTCATGAGCATGGTGGGAAGAGAAGAACAACATTGCAAGTTGCAGAAAATCCCTCTGGTCAGGAAGGTTATGAGAGAGATGTTCATCTCATATGCAGTATGCATTGTTGTGTTACTTTACTTGATTTATTCTGAGAATAGGTCAATGCATCCCTCATGACTGGCATGGCCTGACGTCTCTCTTACTACTGTCACCCATGATTTTTGGTGTAGTACATCTATTATCAAGCCCAGTTCCTGCAAGGTACCTCCACAGGAGCATGACAGTGCATCAGCCCAGAGGAGCTACAGTGACTTCAACTCAGGTTGTTAACTATGTTTTTGGCTTTAAAATATATCCTTAGTCAGCAAGATTATATAATGGGGTTTTTTTCCCCTCTCTTTTTTTTTTTTTCCATGGTATTTAAAGAACTACAATCCAGACTCAAAGATTTTATTTATTTTTTTCTTCCTGTGGGAGAGACAAGAAACAACTGAGAGACATTCAGACATTCAGGACAGTGCACTATGTGGTTCCCAATGCCAATTCATATGGTTTTTAGGACACGCTCATGCACCCACATAAAGAACCAATGTGACCCACCAAATCAAGATAAACCACTTCTGTTGTTAATACAGGATGACATTTATGAGATTAACTGTTTAAAAAAACAGTGGGTGGACAGCAGAAAAACTATGCAATAAAGCAGGGAAGAATGCAGAAAATATGAATCTACTTTTTGCTTTTCATAATGTTATCTCTGCTTAACAGTCTAGAAGCATCAGAAGAAAATACAGCAGAACAGTGGAGATGTCAGGCAGACACCCCTTTCCCTTTGGGAATCAGGTGCCTCCATGCAAGGCTGTGGTAACCCCTGTGCAAAGGGGTTACCAAAGGCTTCCAAAATACCAAACAGGTATAGATGACACTAATGACAAGCCACTAGTTGTTTGAGTGGAAGAAGAATCCTCCTCTTTGTGGTCATAGAGAAAAAAAATTACCTTGGAGCAAGTCACTGGCCCTGTGGAGCACCAGCAGCAGAAGCCTTGTCACAAAACTGATTCCAAATTCCCTTGCAGACCTTGGGAGGTGGCCCCCTCCTGAAGCCCCTGGGCATTCACCAGATTTGATGCAGTAGGGAAGTCACTGAGGAGGGGGATTACATCGTCCAGTGAGATCTGGGGCACACCACAGGGCATGGTTCCACCCCCCGGTGACTCCCTCAGAGTGCACAAATTTCTTATGTTTGGGTCTGATTTCCAGATCTGCCCTGTAAATCTGATCATCTGCCTTCTGAAGCAGAGATCTGTAAATGGGTTTCCTTTGTAAAAATCAAATTCTGTCATTCTTATTCAATACTCTGATTATGGAAACAGGTCTTTGACAAGCAAGGAAAGACTGGGTGGTTTTAAAACTATTTTTATCTCTCTTGGTTACAGTTCTTTGCTCACCAAATCCTCAAGTTCTCAATTATTGGGATGTTTATGTTGATGTATATCAAGGTGGTTTAACCATCATACTTAAAACTAGCCTGAAGTTTCCATGTTCCTTCTACAGTTCCTCCTTGGCCGCTCATTTTGCAAGTATTTTACTTTGAAGGGTAGATTGAAATCATGTAATGAAAAAGCTAAAAGAGATAAGGAATTGTTCTCCCTTAATGTCAGATGTCTGCAAGTAGACCCCCCACATCCAAGGTAATTGCCTCAAACTTTCATTCTCGGCAGAGAGACGCAGAGGTTGGCACTTTTATAGTAAGATCCTTCTCATAATAATGTAGACACTGAAAATAGGTGAGATTAATAATGTTCCAGAAGAGCCTGTTTTGAATATAAAGGGAATTTAGCCTGCTACATTGCAAGACAGCTTAAAATTGGACTGTTGAAGTGTATCCCAAATAATGGTTAGAGAAAGAATGTGAAGAAAATATTTAACAGTTGCTCTGATTTTCAGCCTTTAATCATATTTGTGATTGTGTTCATCTGATACTTGTGTCTTGGAAATGCTAACCTGGGTCCTCATTTTCTTCATACAAAAAGAAGAATTCATTTCTAACTCTGGTGCTGCTGTCACACCAGCCATCACCTAACTACTCCTGTCACTACACATTGTCTGAATCCCTGTATTTCCCCAGTTGTATGGCTTACATTTATTACCACCTGACTTGGTGCTTTGCATCTGAATGGCACAAGAAGGGATCTCTGGAGTGTAATACAGCACTCAGATCAAAATATATGATGAAATCTCATTAATCTCTATCAAGCTGTTAATTTGAAATCTCAGATTTTGAGCTTTTATAAAATCTGAGGCATCTGAAAGCTGTCCATGTGATGGCAGTTCTGTTTCAATCCCCTGTGCTCAAAAACTGTAAATGTCGAAGATACTGCTACTTCAACAAGTGTTGATGTTCCTACCCTCAGGTTACAGATGAAGTAAAATGTCCTGCCAAGATTATGGAGTGAATTGGTATGAAAGCAAGGGCTGGAACTTCATTTTCTCAATCTCCCATTCCCTCAGCCCTAGCTCACCTCAGTGAGATCTACAGGAAAATTCAGATCCCAGATTCTGCCAATGTCCTCTGCACCACTGACACTGACTGTGCTCTATTTTTCTGCCTGCCAAGATCCCTAGCTAATGGCCAATGAAGAAGGACTATGAGCTTGAACAGGACTGGGTAATGGATGGTGTTTACATTGTTTATCTTAGGCAATCCATGAAATATGAAGGATTTTTATTGCTATTCACTGCTAGCAAAGTCCAGCCTTGGAGTAGCTCTATTAGGCAAAATGGACTTACACAGTGCCTTTGTCTCTGTAAGCTGAGCTGCACATTCATCAAATCCTTTGTCAACTTTGCTGGTAATTCTGGCTTTGTCTAATTGCTTCAGGTTTTTGAAAGGATTATGATTAAATCTTTCCTAGTAATTTCTATTTTTTTCCCCTAATTTTAAGCTGCTACATTATTATGTAAATGTACACATTCTCTTTATAGATACCAGTATTCTTTCCCTGTTCCACCCCCCTCCCCCCCACCTTGTTTTGCTTTTTCCATTGTGCATCTGCAGAAGTCAGGTGCTACTGGCAAATCCCAGAACTAAAAAGACAGAGTGGCAGAGGTTACTGAAGTCCAAGCATGTTCAACATGCTATGCTGAGCTGCAATGTGGTGTTTGAGTATTTCCTTTGCAGAGGGCCACGGTTGGCTGTGAGGCAGGATTCAGCCCTGCCTGATTGGGTACACAAGCCAGATGTGAATTTTGAGATTCATCTCTCTTTTTCACAGATGAAAAAATACTGGGTTCCTAGCTTGTATCTGAGTCAACGTACTTTTATGGGCACAGAGTAGCACATATTGTTAATGGGTTATTTTCTGGAGCAAAAGGAAAAATTCTCCCAGCCATATTCATAGACATGATGGGTTTCAGTAAACTAAATGTAATCAAAGGATTAATCTTTAAAGGTAATGCTTCACATCATCCAGTTCTTTTTTCCACCTAATAACAATGAAGCAGATAATTTGGGCTGGAATTTGTGAGACATAAGAAGTTCCTCCTCTCTACCCTCTCTAAAATATATATATATTTGTCAGTGTCCTCCTCTTGCTCTGCACAGTTTACTTGTGAATGGTTAAAGCCAGAAGAGAAAGGACAGTAAATTTAGTTCTACTTATAGACTCCATTAGGCTAAAGGGTATTTTCACTTGGGTTTTATTTCTCTGAAGCAGTTCCAGAATTACAGCAACGTGATGCTGAAGTGTCATTCCCAGGACTCAGCCCTGCGCCTGACAGTGCTTGGTTGAAAATCCACAAAGCATATCGCTGTCCCATGATTTTGGTGGGCTTCCCACAGGCACAAGGATGTGCTGGGAGGAACATCCACAGCAGGTGACTTGGTAAGTGACTCTTCCTTATAGACACTCTCTTGGGGAATGTGTGGAAGGAATCTCTCATCAGTAGCAAATTAAAATAAAATGATTTATCAAAGACTGTTGAGCATATCACTAAAGATAGCATGTGCCTTTCATGCATTTAATGTTTTTGCCTACCAGTGGGTCAATTTCTGGATTGTCAGAAATCAGTCTCAAGATTTTCAAGTTGTTGAGCAGCCACGACAACTTCAGTGGGAGCTCCAGCAATGCCAGTACTGTGGGCCTCAAATAATAAGTGCTCCCAAGATAAAGATTAGAGTTAGGAAAAGAGTTGGAAGGCAGAATTTAACCCAGAGTACAGAATAAGCCTGTAAGAAGACTTGAAAGCAAAAGCAGGGGTCATACTGTGATCACACAGGCTTCTCTAATCCCACTGTAGGTCTATCTCTGAACATATGTGCATTCTGTATTTAATAGTGGGCCAATTCAGAGCAGCTCAAGCCCCACAGGAAACCAGAACAAACAAAAATTATATGCTGTTCTACATGCTTATCAGATTGCTGGAGAGTTCATGTCAATGGGGAAGTCAAATGGAAATTTTTCACAATACTGAAAAGAACAGCTTCGTCCTGATACAAACAAGTTGGTAATGAGCTCCTCAGCACACATAATTATATAATCCACCTTTTAAAATATGTAAAGACACCTGCTGACTTCAAGCAGACTTTTAAAAAGGCACAACACAGGAATAAACAGACGCAATCTAAGAGAAACCACACACATGCCTCAGGCCAGATCCTCCACTCTCCGACTCTTGTACTTCAATAGACTTCACAACTTCAGGGTGTCCTGATTTGCATTAGAACAGAACTAATTCTCTTCAGTGATTTTACTTTTCAGCTCAGTCTCTTCTAACTAACTGCACTTCCCGAAGTTAGCATTTGTTGATGACAGTGATGTAATTGCCATTGGGGGGGGGTTGGGTTTGATACCGGTTTTGTATATATTTGTATGTATTTCATTTTATTATTTTCACCAAAGCTGGTTCAGTATTCTTTTCCAATCCATAATGAAAAATGCATTTAACAATAACTCCCTTTCCCCAACCCCCAGTATAACTTTTTCTGAATTAGTCCAAAAGCAAATCCTTTCCTAAATGGCAGGAACTGCCTCTCTTAAATTCTGCCCCATGCCAAGTAGGTACTCAAATGCCATTATCTCTGGGGCTTTTTGAGAGAAATGCTTCTTTCTTCACCATCACTATTCTAACTTTGACTTCAATAAAAAAAATTAAGAACTCACATTAAGTAAATAAGTTGTTGGTTTTTTTTCCTTTCATAATTCTTTTTTCTTTTTTTTTTTTTTTTTTTAAGGAAGACATAAATGAAAGACAACATGATGTCCTCCATTAGCCTTTATCATTTAGTGTATTTAACACCATATTTTACTCTGGCTGTACTGCTGTCAGGTACCATGAAGTAAAAACTTAGCAGAGAAATGTAAGAAAAAAACCCTGTGTAAACTGAAAGCTTTTTTTGCATGTGATTTTATACGCTACCTCACATCTCACTGACAATATACATTTATCAGATGCAGACAAGCAGATCTACTGACATACATAATTCTTTGCTAAGGCCAGCTGAGAAATATTTCATGCAGAATGCCTTTCCTGTAAATAAGTGTCTAGAGAAC
>JANIJG010018931.1:162167-176186 GCA_024611175.1 Megaceryle torquata
CTAGAGAACTAAATAATAATAATAATAATAATAATAATAATAATAATAATAATAATAATAATAAAATCATACTCTCTTCCTTAGTCTCTAAGAGGAGAGAGAAATTCTCCACCTGTTCTACCTGACATCTCTATCAGCAGTCCTGAGTGTGTGCCCAGGGAGGTTTCATACCTGCAGCCCCCAGCCAGAATGGAGTGAACACAGCATAAACGCCTGCTGGAGAGTTAAAGATCAGCTCTTTGGCTGCCAAATGTGAATAGCTCTTTTCTGCACCACTGAAAAGCAATGAGGATGCTTCAGTGAACACTCCAGGTTGTTTAGCTAGATGAATAGCTGAAGTTGCTTTTCTGGCATGTCCTATGTATGTAAGCTGGCACTGTCCCATGAATCTGAAAGGCCCACATGGCTTGTGTTGCACACTTCCCTCTTCACTCAGATAATATTAGTTCGCTTCTGCTATCTAAAACATGTATTCCGTTATGTTACCAAATTGAGGTAGACTAGTAGAGGCTATAGACAAGGAAAAACTCCCTTAGTAACCACAGGTCCTTTCCTTTGCTTTTGCATAAATAGAACTTCCCAGGTCAAATGTAGCGTGGTACCAGGGATGCTGCAAAGAACCCCGTCCTGAGCAGGAGCAATAGGCTTGAACCCTCCGGAGGGGAGGGACTGCACTGGGTAATTTCACCCTCACCTTCAGTGCTTCTCTCACTAGAAGGGAATAACCACCTGGACCCAGGACTCTCAAGAGCCACCTGAGCTTGAACAGGAGGGATGGGGAGTTTACCTGCTGCTAGAGACTGGCTTCTAGTACATTGCATGAAAATACTAACAAGAAAGCTTTCAGGGCATAAGCATGCCTCTGTTATAGAGTACTTGGGATAACCAAAATCAGTAAAAATTAGGATGAAATCAACTCCCTTTTTTCTTTACACACTTTCTTGAGAATCCATTCCTTACAGCCACTGCAGCAAACTGTACTATACGCTACAGTATAAAATAGCATCTGCAAAGTATCACCCATAGATCTAGGGATCTTGATCTCTAGCTCTTCTTCTTTGTTCATTAAAACACCAGTTTTCTATATTTTTAAAACACTGACAACTTGAGGGATAATCCATAATGATGAGATGTGTGTGGCACAATCTGATGGATACTCAGTTTATATTCTAGGTCCTCTGTCTCACGTTGGGCTGTCCCTGTCTTTCTGATACACTGAAATATTTTTATTAAATCCTCTTACTCCACTGATACTCCCTTTGTCTGGCAAAATTTTAATTACTACAGTACTTCATAACTCCATTCAGTGCTCTGATACTACCTCTGTGACCAGAGCAAAAGCAATTCCTAAGATAGAAAGCAAGTATAATACTCTATCATTATGTCTTCTTTTATGGCTCCTAGCACCCTCTTTATGTCTGCTAATATATTGTGGTCTCTGCCTTTCACTTACTGATTTCTACTCTCCTTTGCTCAATGTGTCCTTTTTTTTCACTCAGAGAATTAGCAACCCCATCTCTGCTATGTCTCTTTCCTGCTCCCAGATATAATGTAGTGAATTTCTTTTCCCCTTGTCACATTATTCTTTCCCATCTCTCAAAGACAGGACTTCTACATCTTCTTCAACACAATTAGCAGCCAGGATGCAATGGTCTGTACTCAGTGTTACTCTCTGTTGCTTAATGCACACTGGGTGCACCTAATACAAGAGTCAGGGCAGAAATGCTGAAATCTTCAGAGGACTGAAGGGAAAGATGAACCTTACAAGCTTAAATATACCCTCAGAGAGGAACATATAGGAGCTTCATATACCTCTTGGTTCTGCTAGGTTGCTAACTCTAGATGCAGACTCCTATTGATGTTAAGCGTCCATTAAAACCAGACAATATTCAACTGCAGCACAGGTAGAATTTTACATATGAACTATACCCATACATTATCATGTAATTTTAATTTAAAACTCCATTTTAGAATTAATAGTCCTTTCAGCTAGTCCTCTCCACTTTTGCTCTCACAGCTGCTGTATTGGCTCACACTATCAACAGCCTTAAGGGGAACAGGTCAGTAGAAAATCTCTGCTCTGCGCCAATACATTTCAACACCTGAGAAGCAAAAAAGCAGCAATTAAGTGCAGCAAAATAAATAATTCAATAGTTAATTTGACCTGCCAGGCTGTAGAGTATTTTTTTTATATCCTACCAGATTGTATTTTAGTTCAGAAGAAGCGTCCCTGGAGAGTAATGCTGTGAGAGCCTGTAAAATGCTGTAGTGCAATATAAGGCAAAAGCTCACCCATAAATGGGGTAACTGTTGTTTAAATAAAAGTTTTTTTTTGTTATCAGAGTCCTGCATATTTCATGAGAAAGTGATGAAGTCCTCTGATTCTTTATGAATTAATCTGCCAACTGATTAGGCAGGTAAAGCAGCCATAGATTGGAAGACTAAAATTGCACTGCAGGTACTTGACTTTTAAATGGAACACGAACCAAACAGAAAGCTAATGCTCTTTTCTGTGGTAAAGGAATTGGCTTCTTTTTAATTGCCTCACAAATAATCCATAGACAGCTTTAAGTGGGAGCAATCCGTGTGGCCTCTGAATACATGAATATACATTGAAAATGAGGGGACGTATTCATGCAAGACGAGACTTAGTAGGAGAAAAGAACAGCTGTACTTTAAGAAGGCAGTCCCACATGACTACCAAGTTTATAGGGCTACAGAGCAGGGGTAACATGAACCAGGTGGGAAAAAATAAGGCAGCCTGGTAGAAGGACTTCCAGTCCCCCCTAGTAAAAGAAGATAAGAACTGAAATGACAGGCAACCACACATGCACCAGTAGGCAGAATTAAAAATAGGAGGAAACAGGTAGAACAAGGTTTGAGATGGCTGTCAACAGCCCCACAGGTTGAGGGGAACAGGAGAAGTGCTAGAAGAGAACACTCTGAAGCCTCCACGTGCAGCTCTGAAACAAAGGGATATGTGATGCTTCTGGTGCACATTTGCTATGCTCATTCATCCTCTGCGGCTACTCCAGAAGCCAAGTGGTCTCAAAGCAGCTGCACAGACTGGCTCAGCAGTATTGCTGAGACTTAAGCACACTTGTTGAAAGGAGAGTACACCAGGGAGGATGCAGTAAATGCAAACGCTTTTTATCTTGGATATACACACGCTCTCATTTATTGAGTAGTTGAGGTTCTTGCTATGCTGATTTCAACCCTTTCTGACATTAATGCAATCCTTAATGCCCTAAGGTTAAAAAAAAACCCAAATAAACCCAAAAGCAACCACAGTACCCTTTCCTGCTTACTGACACCATTGCCTAGCTTCTGTGGGTAGAGTGTATCAGTAAGATCTCAATGTCTTTTAGAGAAGTGATAACAAAATTCTCCGCAAGGCTCAGAAAACTGCAGCTCGGGCAGGACAAGCACTGGGGAAAACACCCAGAGCATTCTCTCTCCCATCCTCAATTCTGTCCAGTAGCTGATGTTACCCTACATGAACATCTGCAATTATTTGAAAGATCTAGTTGCTTTAAAGCTAAACAAATAAATCAAAACTGGTTCTTAAGCTTCTAAAAAATTACAACTGCTATTATAGTTTTTCATAGTTCTGGGAACCAACCAACCAATCAACCCACCCAAAACATAACAAAACAGGGTGAACGTAAACCAGGTGCCCTCCAAGACTTACTTTATTGCATCTTCCATTTTATAAAGATATTCATGAACATATAGAAATAAACACTCTACTTCTTTGCAATTAAGTTTCTCTCTGGTTATAAGTACAGCTATTTTTAGTTTTAATTTGGGGATATCTCCCAGAACTGCAGAGCATAATCAGCTCCACCATAACCCTGCATCATCATTATCAAATACAAGCCTATCTTTGGAAAATACACATCTTACATACTGAAGGTCCCAGCAGCCCTTTTCCAGCTGACTGTACCGAGCAGTTTCTTCAGGCCCGACTCCCAGTAATGCAGATGTTGGCCACTAAGTGGTGCTACAAAGATTTACTCCAACGAGAGATCTGGCCCATTAAACCCAAAACTTTGCTTGCCACATCAATACTGCTCCCTCGCAAAACAAAGGGGATGAGGAAAGGCATGCTAATTTCAAGCCCCATTAAAAATGCAGGAAATTATTCAGTGCTTCCCTCAAATGTATATGCAAGAAAATTTATGAGGAAATGAGACTGGTATTCAAGTTTCTAAGAAGAAAGGATAGAAAATAACAAGGAGATTGAGGAAAAGTACTTGAAAGCATGCATCTGCCTCCAGCCCAGAGACTCCTTAACGGTGTCTCCCCATTTCACTGCTTTGGAGGTTTCATATTCATTGTGGCTTTATTATTTCTCTCACCACTGAGCTGTACCAGAGCAGACACAATGGCTTTTTTATGGGTCTTGCAGCCATTGCAGAAGATTGTTGGCAATGTTGCAATAATAAAGAATATTATTCAAAAATAATTGCTAATGTGATAACACCAGCCTACAGTTGTCTCGTCTGTACAGTTTTTCATCTTCCCTGTTGCTGAGCAAACCTTTTTCACAGCTTTTGAGACATAGGGCACAGCATGACAGCACTGCTCTCCCTGTGGGAATAGTCAGCAACTTACCAGCCAATGTTGAATTCAACATGAGCATCAAAGAATCCGACGACGGGAGAGGTTGCTGCTTTCCAGCCTTGGATTCTGGCTCGAATCAGTCCTTCTCGTTTGTTGTTGCGCACTATTTTCACCAGACCTGGGTATCTTTTATTGACATACTGGTCCAGATTAAATTTTAGCTCAACTGTAGGAGAAAATAACCCACACAAATATTCAGAATGGGAAAAGCCCTACAACATTATGTTTCACTTTGATTTATTCTGCAATAAAAAGGGAAAAAAAAAATAAATCTTAAAAATTCCTAAACCCTTAGTCAGTCTCAGAGAAATTCTCCTTGCATTAGACAAGTTACTGTTAGACTTGCAAAGGTTTAACATGGCCTGATAGATTTGAGTATTGTTTTGAAGAAGTAGTTTATCTAAATAGACATTTGTTTTAATTTGTTTAAAATAGTTACTATTCTAACTCTCTGATGATTAGCATTAGGTTACAACTGCCCTCAGGAGGAGCAATTCTGACCTTACAGCAGTGTAACGTGAAATAGGTGCCTTGTTGTTGTTTTGGTTTGGTTTTTTTTCCCGATTTACAGTATTCACTAACAGTTTGAAAAATAACCTCAATGGATTTGGGGTCAAGACCTAATTCAGATCAGAATTAACTTCCCTTCATTTTAAAAGTTTTCCCCTTAAATATAATTAAGACTCCTCAATACCAGGCTTCTTCCCCATTGAACTAAATGGCTATTGAAAATTTCAGATGGACTTCTTCTCTTTTGTTCATTTTCAGGCATTCACCCACAGATGGAGCAGAACTCATTCACTCCTTTATACAGCTTCATTTTAATAAGCTCATAAACAGGCAAATTACCAAAATGGTCCCTGTATTTTTCTAAATCAATCTAGTTTGGTAATTCATGTACACTGCAACTTACTCATAATGAGGATTTTACTCAAATATATTTATTAAGAAAACTAGTAGAAGCTTCCAGGACATTAGAAGCCTCATTCTTCTGATCTATATTACACAGTAGAATCATTATCATCAGAATCAAAGACCTGATAAATCTCCAGTTCTCTGGAAGAATGACAGAGAAAAGCCATATAAGAGTTCACTGAGAAACTGAGTCCAAGTCTCCTCTGTATTACATTGACTTGAATAACATACAATCTCACATAATCACTCCATAGGTTACAGTGCCATAACCGCAAGCAGAATTGGACAAAAAGGTTTCTTAAATCTATAGGTTTTGGAACTTATTCTTGGTTTCATGATTTGTTCTATCAAACCTCCTTTCTTTCTAGAGGTCTTGAAGAGGAACAGCACCTTAAAACTGAAAGATTTAAAGCTGTTAATCTGTGGAGAAAATGCTATGGAGGAACTTGAATCTTATTTTAACAAATACTATTTGAGAAGCTGCAACAGTTCTAGAAGTCTAAGGTACAACAACTTAAAAGTTGTTAGTCACCTGTATCATAAAAATTCTTCAAACTCAACCAGCCTGTGAAACATGTTGGTTAATAGCACCCTATATTCTCATTAATATTTTGAGTTTTAATTGCTGTAACTGAATTGTTATTTTTACTTAAATGAACCAGATGACCTGAGAGTTGCACGTGCTTCATGACAATTCTGTTTCATTCTCATAGCCTAATTTACTGCTTATCTCAAAAAAACCCAAGAAACCCTGACTCAATGTAGTATTATCAACTACTGTTTAAATTATGAAGAAGCCAAGTGTGCTGCCATGTAAAAGAGTGGAAACTATTGTTAAGGAGAATCTGTAGCCCTGCTTTTCCTTGGAAGCAGAATTTAAACTGTTAGCCTATTAACATTGATGCTCCTCTGGATCTGAAAATCTGGAGAAAAGTGTCTTTTCTCTATTAAGATTGCCTATACAAATACCATTCATCCTGTGAAGATTTCAATGAAATCAGCAGGGTTTATCCACGTAATATTTATTTGTTATACAAATAGTTCGTATTTACTCACAGCTTTATTTAAGTGACTCCCTCAACCCTCTCATCAGCAAACACAAACTCTTGTAAATTCTACTGACTCCAATAGAGGTAGATTAATTTACAGTGATTTCTGATCTAGCTTATTAGCCATAAATCAGTAGTTACATGTACAACCTTTCTCCCTCAGCTGTTTAAATGCAGAATAACTCCACACTGTTTCATCCCAACATTTAAAAACAAAACATCAAAAAACCCAAACAAATACAAACAAAACCACAAACAACCAACACAAAAAACCCACGAACAAAAAACGCAAAAATATATTCACCATTGTCACTGTTGTCATCCACTAGAATGATCTCCTTGAGCAAGTGCGATGGGGTGTGATTGACAACGCTGTGCACAGAGCGCAGGATGACAGACAGTGCCTCGTTTACAAATATAAAGACCACAGAGATCTGGGGCAGGTCATCTGGGTAGGTCATCTGTTTGCACCTGCAGAGAAGAAAGAAAGAATTCAGACCCAAGCAGCCACTGGGAGGTAAAATGCACTGAAAAGCATCCTCTCCTCATTGCTTTCCATCATATAGGGACTTGCAGGCTTTGTTCTTCCTAACCCCTAAAAAAGATGTGGTAAAAACTCAAAAGAAAGCACACAGCTAGAGGCAGCAAACTTTCCATCAACCCAGTGAAAACCAAAGCGTATCTGCACATGGACAGACTTGTAGCAGCTCTCAAGTTCTTAGATGTTTAAAAACATATCTTGAAAAAGAATTTCAATGATTTTGCTCAAAAACAACCTGGAGAAGGCCCACAATACTATAGCCTGTCTGTGGTGCCAGGGGAACCATCACAAGGTCTGCTGCTGACTCATAATTAGATCTTGTATTTACAAACCAGGACTCTCTCAAGCACATTTTGCATTTGTCCGTAAAAAAAGCACTTGCCACCCTTTCCAACTTTGCAGTTTGTGCAGCAATAACTCATGTTATTGTACAGGCAGAAACTTGCTGAAATATTTGGAAAAAAAAAAAAATTGAAATATTTCCATCTGAGTCATCACCTTGCTAGGCATCTACATCCTGAGATTCACCATTTCCTTTTGTGCTTACTCACTGATACACCTGTGTTGTCATAGACCACTTTGAGAAGGTAAAAAAGAGACCCGGAGAAGTCACAAAGCTCAGAGCAGAGCTCCCAGGCTGCTTCCCAAGCCCCCAGTCCATGCCCCTCTGTAACACCACACTGCCTTATGTTAGTGGAATTCTCTCTCGCTACCAAAGATGCTAACTTAAAAAAATGATGCACATGTTCTCACGGTCAAAAGCCATTCAGAATAGCAATTACTGAACCTGATCTCTGAAATACTGCTAATGATATCACAGGAAATGACTTCTCCTGCTCTTATCAAACTTTCTGACCTCTTTGCTCATTACTTTGGCATAACAATCACTTTTTTTTTCCCCACTATCAGCAGTCATGGGGATGGGAGGGCAGCAAAGGCTTGACTGTTGGATAACCTCTGGAAATCGGTTATGAATTCTAGCAAAGTGCAATTATTCATAATTCTTACTCATCCCAGCAGTATTTGATCAGAGACTTGAGTACTTGTCATTTATTACAGTGTTACTATAGCTATTTACTAGCAGCTTGCTGCTGGCCTGTACCATACAGAGGACCACTGTGTAAAACTTCTGGCTAAGCAGCATTCTTCCACAATCTATAAATAAACTGGGAACAAGGACAGAGATTTACAGGAGGTGTGGATGCTCTGACACAGCCTCCTTTTTGAATTTCTTTTTGAATGTGATTTTCCTCTTGACCACACCAACATATCAAAGAAGTCCATCAGGAATACTTCACTAACGGGATAGAGCCATCAGCTAAAAACATGGACCTTACAAGATTTCCTTTGATGAGGGACATCTTTGATCTGACAGCAATTTGCTTCAGAGCCTCACTTGTATCAGCAGGACATAGCAGATTGCATCTCAGTAAATTGGACTGGTACCCAAGGGGTGGGTGAATGGCTTGTAGAAGTGAGGCAGAGGAGGGATCCCATCCCAGGTTGTGCATCCTGTTGGGTCCTGCATCAACACTCAGAGCTAGGAGGAAAGAAGTGAAGAAACCATGTAGCCGAAGTCTGGACACAGCAAAGAGGCTATGATAGGAGAAGAAAGTACAGTAAGAACGAGAGGGCAGTCAAAGCAGTGCTTTCAAGGTAGAGGGCCATGCTATCAAAGGAAAGGTCAGATGAACACAAATTAACTTTTCTGGCGTAAAAAGTTATTTGTTGTATCAGTAAGTGGACGGAAACACCTGGGGACCCAGTCACAAGTTCCTGTCCAAACTGAAAGGTTCAGTAGAACTAATCCTCAGTGCTTTTATTCCATCCTCCCATTTACATTCTGAGAAAATTGGTATTTCTAGTTCAAGCTTTAAAATCAGGACACCTAAACCATAACCTCCGCTTTTGACTTATTTGTTCTTTATCATACGAAATCAATGCATTTTTATCCTAAGTGTGACTCCGTGGTCTCACCGGTTCAAAAGATTTTTCATGCTGTGGTTCTCAATAATTACTTACATTGTTGAGCATCATGGACTGCTTTAGATAAAAGGCTGTTTGGAATTCATTATCCCACGTGGGTTAAGTCAACCCAATCACTTCTTACCACAACCTTCCTTCTATTAGTCCTCCTCTTTCTGTGCTAGCAGGATATAGTTGAAAAACTGCATTATGTCTGCATGTGGAAGGAGTACTTCAACCATTATGTATTATAATAACTCAGGTAACCCCACGGTGGCAGGAACATCTAGATGGGCAAAGGCAAGCCTCAGAATTTCACAGCCATTTAAAAGCTGTCATAATTTTATTTATTACATCTAGGATGAAGAACAGCAAAAGAAGCTGTCCAGCTGAGTAGACTTTTCAGTGTACAGCAGTGATTTAGGAGTTTATTTCCAGCAGACTTCCAGTCAACCTTGAACTCCCAACTCTGTTAAGTCCCTTCAGAAAATGAGATGGATGTGCTTAGGTAGTCAGGAGAAAGTACTGGTCCACTAACAAACACTTCTGATGATGTCTGAGAGCACAAGCAATCCCAGTTAAGGATTTAAGGGCCTTTCCTTAAAAATCAGTGGGTGCTTAAGTGCCTTGTTGGATTGTTGCCCAATTGCTTCCCAATGTATTCTGTAATTAGATACCAGCCACAGCAATTTACAGTTAATACTTCCTTCATTCCAAGAAACTCTAACCAGCAATTGGCACCCTGAGCCAAATAGTGACATTAGCAAGTCACATGCAAGGATGCTCTACCATCAAAGCACAACCATGCCCACTGTCACAATACCTTTGGAACTTCATTCTTGGCAGGATACTGACAACACACTGAGCACATTGCAATGGAACTTTCAGTCACTTGTGCCTGTATGCAAGGTTGAGAAAGTCAGAGCTTCAGGAGGACACGTGAAGTTCTCCTCAGTGCAGTCCTTGACTTTGGCCCCAGAGCATGACAGCAGGGAAGCAGTATGAACTATGGCAACCAGGTGAGGGAGGAAAATTACAGTACTTGATAGTTGAGTCTTGACCTCATTGACATCCATGTAACACTACCGAGTTAGGGAAGAATTTAGAGCATAAATTTGATCTCTGTGGTAGATAACAATCATCTCAGCTGACCAGGTATAACTCATATTTAATACTACTGTGATTCTAAATTAGTACTGTGAACTGTCATCAGTCTCACCATCTACAACCAGCACAAGACTTCAGGTCTGCGTGAGCAGCAGTGCCTGTCTCCAGGGCAGACAGGTATACCATGGGAAACATACTGCTGGATGCATTCAGGACTAGCGAGTCCAAGCAAAGACTGACAATGCCATGGCTAATCACTTCCATGGAATAGCTGAGGATGGATTAGACCTAATACAGTAAATGGCCCTTCTGACACCTTTGTACAACATGCCAAGCATCAAACCTGAGGCATCCTGCTGTTGTCCTGGGAAGTGTCTTTGACTGTTCTTGCTCTGTATTGGCTTCTGCAAAGCTTAGCTGGCAACCTAGAGGTACTTCCTTTGTACATGCTGGAGATCTTCATTGTCAGATCATCTTTTTCTACTCTGGAGATTATTTTCTCTTTATTTCCTTTGCACTGAAGTGGTTCCTTACATGCACATTTCCCAGCCAGCCCCCTGAGCCCAGTTGTGAGCACTGTCTGTGAATGCACAAGAAATAAGGAAAGGCTCTTTTGTTGGCAGACCAGAACCTTGGGGAAAAAAAATCACATACTAACACAAAAAAGGTCATAGCTTAGAAACCGGGACAATGAGAAAACAAAAGCTTCCCAGCTGCACTTAAGCTGGCTCATGGCAGCCCTGTGAGTTTGCAGGCAATAAAGGGAAGGAAAGTTGCTTTTGTCTGAACCTTCATTCCTTGACAGACGCATTTAGTCTATTTGTATCTGATCCAACAGAAACATGTGAAGTCCTCTAATTATCAAAGCAGGTCTTGCAGTCCATTTGAGTTGTGCTCTCTCTTGTGAAGGGTTGACACTACAGCCATGCAGGTAGTTCAGTGGAAAGAAAAAAGGAAAGACAAATCTTTCCTACTCTCTTAATCCTGCCTTCTCTCTTCTCTACAAACCTGTTAAACTCCAAAAATGACTTTTGCTTGCAGACCTTAATATACTGAGTTTGGAAATGGATTAGGCAATGCATTTAGAGATTTCTGACAGCTTTACCCTTCAAGGAAGAAATGCAAACAAAATTAAAGCTGCTTCATGAATCTTTAAAGTATTTAATACAAGATATGTTTTTCCAATGAACCACCGGGATGGAGATAACTGTGGGTTTCTCTCCTTCACAAACCTGATGAAATTGCTGGGCATGAAGAAACCTCCCCTGCAATTCCAGAATAAAAAATTACAACATGCACCATACCTGCAGAATGGTCTGTGTTTGTGTTTTATAGCCAGCAGGGGAAAGAGGTGGAAAAAGCACTTCACTGGGTACATGATCAATGAAAGGACAAAGATAAATATCATAAAGATTATTGAATCTTTGCTTGTTAATGCTTACAAATACTACTTTTAATCACCAAGTCAATGTGTGTTTTGAACCTACTTAAACCAAAGGCTCAGAGTAATCTTACATACACAGTTACCTTCTAGGAGCTAAATGGTGCTGTGACTTCCATAGGCACAGACAACTTACAACAGCTAAATCACTAAATTTGCTGGCTAGTTCAATGTCTGATTTTTTACCCCAGAAGACCACTGAGGCTTTGCAGTTAGTGGAGATGTAACAGTAACATTCAGATGAAGAAAGAAACTAGCATTACATTCTCATTCCACACTGGCATAACAGTGAAAATGTGACAAGCTGCAAACATCTCATTCCCCACCACGGGATGCAACTGCTGACCAGTCCATGGCAAAAGCAATGACAGGCTCCAAAACTGATTAGCTTCATGGATCATGAATCTGCCAGGAAGAGGGCTTCAACTCCTTTCTAATTAATTCTCCTTCTCAATAGAAGCTGTTCACTGTGTTGTGCCATAACATTCTCTTTCTATTAAGGATGGATTTTTCTGCCCTATCCAAAACCAAACCAAACCACAGTAAATATTTGACTACAAGACTCTTGCTTTCTTCTGTTTCGCAGCTCGAGGACAGCATTTACTAGGAATCATGTAATACTGTAAACTCGCAACTGTGAACAAGGGAGCAGTGATACAGAACACTGATGGTCTATGTATCTAGAGAGAAGCAGCCCATTGTATTTACAAGTAAGGTAAAAACAGAAGCCACATCTGCTCTCAGAAGAAGCCTGGGAACTATGGTGATACCAGAAGGTACCTTCTGCTATTGCTTTGCATTTTGTGTAACTTTATGGAACACAAATATTTATCATACAGAATAAAAATCAACACCTTCTCCTTTTTCCTGAATTTATTTGGGGAAGTGCAGATACAAGTGCAATTTTGTTGCTGCTGTAAGCTTGGTAGTCTAGGCAGCTCCAAAAAATCACCAACACTGATGAATCAAGGATACAGGGGATGAATTTCTTCCCGTGACTGACAGCTAAAGAAACCGGGATAGTTTCCCCTCCACCTCTGCAAGTACTATACCACTCCAAACTGTATTTGGATATTCAGCATTAACACTGACTTCCTGTAACCATCCATCCATCTTTTTGGGTCCTTAGCAAAGAAAGTATTTGCCAAAGCAAGGAAAGCCAATTTTGAGCTCTAATGCCTAATTCTTCTTGACAAAACAAACTGAATGTCAGTCTTTCAAGAATTAAAAGTAGTGCCAATTAAATGGCTCCTTTTCTATTGCTTAAGAGATCATCTTCATAGTATGCATTATTTAAAACATTCCTTCCCTGAGCAACTTCTACCTGACTTCAGTTGCTCCCTTGGCCACACTCCATGCAGCATGTCCTCAGCAGTTATCCCTAAAGAAGAATTCATTAAAATAAATACACCTGCTCAACTGTTCCTCAGTACAAACTGTCTGTTCCTCCTCCTGCAGTGTTTCAGTGCTTCATAGTCATGGGAAGTCAACTAAAATAATCTGTCCTTCAGCTTTTCTGGTGGACAGAGATGTTGATGGTCATTTTGGGGATTATAATAAACTGAGGTCTTAAATGTACTCCATACTGTTGGAATTCCCAGCAGCAGCAGCTTTTTTTTGCAAGACTCCTTGACACATTTTTCCTTATTTTGCATCCAAAAGTCTAAGAAAGAAATCAACTACACTCATCAGAAAGAAACTGGGCCAAAGCCTTGTTTCTGAGCTAATCTCAAGCACTTCTTGTATCAAGCAAAAGAATCCTTTAGTATCAACCAGAAACAAATGATTACCATACACCAAGAGTTTGCCAGCACACATCTGCTCCTAGAACTTCCCACATACCCACACTGGACAATTGGACTTCATGCCTGTAGGATTTGCAGAGTGAAAAGCAGCAGCAGCCTTTTTAAAATAAATGCCTTTTATACCTTAAAACTCTCTCTTCCTAGTCCTACTTTCTACAGAAAAGACCAAATTTACAGGAATTGCTGTCCTGTAATACTTCCATGAAGGAAGCCCTTTCAAGCTGGGGGACAGGCAGTTTCACAGGTAGGTTAAAGGTCCCCATGAAGTTGCAATAATAAACAGGGAACAAGTGTTTCCTGACAACCAGACATTCTTTTTTTTTTTTTTACTTTTTCCTTTCTTTTTAAATTCTAGGTTGGTAGAACTGGGAATAATTCTCTGCACAAACAAAAACCAAAAAACCCCAAACCAAAAAACAACAACAACAAAAAAAAAACCCCACCCCAACAAACCCAAAACCAAAAACATCTTTGTATCTTTGGGGGGGTTAAACACACTTGCTGCTGTATTTGGTTCAATTCCTCCCTTTTTTATGAAAAATTATTTTAGGTGTATGGTAGAAAGCCCTA
>JANIJG010018931.1:176286-195113 GCA_024611175.1 Megaceryle torquata
ACAAAACAAAAAACAAACAAAACAAAAAACAAACAAACAAACAAAAACCCAACAAACCAAACCAAACAAACAAAAAACAACAACAACAAAAAAACCCCACCCCAACAAACTCAAAACAAAAAACATGTTTGTATCTTTGGGGGGGTTAAACACACTTGCTGCTGTATTTGGTTCAATTCCTCCCTTTTTTATGACAAATTATTTTAGGTGTATGGTAGAAAGCCCTAAGAACTGTCAGCCAATGACTGATAGCACAATATATACGCATAGTTAACATATGCATCACAAAGAAGATGGTTCCACTTGTAAAGACTATTAACCCCTACATTTAAGATTATTAGACTGCTTAAAAGCAGCTACCACACATAAAATAAGAGGCCTTGTATTTCAGCGAGCTATTTCTGGCTTTCCTCAGGCAAACAATACAGAAGCATGCCATCATGTCTAATACTCATATTGATTTATACATATAAAAATGCTAAATCTAGTTCAAATGGCTTTTAAAACAAGCCCCTTGATTAACATGAAAAATGGCTAAAAGCTCATGCTCAGATCTTTCTGCAGTAAAAAGTATTTGCCTTTTTTTGGTAACTTAACTCGAGTCACTAATATGTTTTGAAATACCATCTGTAAGAAATTTCCATTCTATCCCCTAGTGTGCCCATTCGGATCTGCCTGTGGCTGTATGCATGCTGCATCACAAAGCATTAGCCTGATTGGAAATTAATGGAGAAGCTGAAATCTGCCTTCAAATGCTTTTCAAAAATCCCCAAAGAACTTGTATCCCTCATGCGACTTTATTTTTAATGGTGCTGCACTTACATTTAAGGAAGAGTCCAAGTAAATTCCAAGTGACATGCATTCTGCCTAAATTTAGGTGATTAAACACTAGGGGCTTATTGAGATTTGTCAAGTGATTCTGAAGATTTTTGAAAGACCCTGGTCCCTGTTCCAATTGGACTTTTCTCTTGCATCCTTTAAAAGTAAAAACTAGGCAAGAGTTGTCTTAAAATAAAGGTGGAATTGAAAAATTCTTGAGATGGGAGAGCTCTTTCAACTTATATAAACCAAATGAAATAAAACTAAATAAAGGCAAAATTAAGGGTATTTTGCCAATTCACAATCACAGTGTTCTGATTTGAAAATGTTACCAGGAAAATATATTCAGAAAACACTACTTTTTGTACAAGTTTTTGAAACTTCTGGGAACTATGCCGTCTACACAGGAGAGAGAATATACTCTCATCTCAGTGCTTTGCCAAAACTAAGACCTCATATTTCAAACAGGGAAGGTTCCCAAAGAGCCATTCAAGAAGATAGAAAACGTTTTCTAGGGGGCATTCACAAAACTGGCTGCTACCCTGTGGCATCACTTCTTGTTCCTGCCACCAAGGGTCATTTACTCTCCACCTTGCAATGCAAAATCAGCTATTTATCTGCATTTCCAACAATGATTTCTGTCAGATTTCCCATTCAGAAGTACTATTCTACACCAAGTGACGCATCAAGGTCCCAAGAAAATATCTTTATGGCAAAGGAAGAATTAATGCCAGCATGTCTGCAGGGACTCAGAAGGTAACAGCCCAATCCAAAAGTGGATTACAGATCTTACAATACCAATGTCTCTCCCATCGCACTCCAAGTCCATGCCAGACATGAGGGAAAAATAGTGAAGTGGATGAAATCAAAGGAACAATTTTCAATAAATAATGTATAAGCATAAGCTCACCATTTTCCACTTGCATGGAACAGTTTGCTGTAACCTTGAAGCTATTTGTTATTCAGATAATAATATGCAAATACAGAAAGTTATCCTTGACTATTAATTTTTTTTTTTTCCTGCGAGTATTTCATATTAAAAATTCAAGGTACTTTTGTTTAATTTTGACTATCTCAATCCCTGGTGCTGGACAGAGGCTATCGCAGCATCATGTAGAAATGTAGGGCAATAAAAAAAGTTTTCAAGGTAACTGCTGCCGAGCTCTTCACGGATTTCATTACAGGTTTGTTGTCACACTGTGGGGCGGTGGTAAGGAGGAGGATAGAGGGATGCAATCACTTTCCACTATTACTTCAGCTAACAATGTTTTTTATGATCTTGGGAGGACATACGACAATATTTGGCAAACAATCCTTTATTTAATGGGCTCTGTTGTATTTCACAGGAGACCAGTTCTAATCTCTGGTCAAATCCAGTTGTGCAGCATAATATTTCTTTCTACCTATGTACAAATACAGGATGGTTGGAGGAGTAAACAACCAAATGGGAGGTCAGTCATGAACCGAGTAAGCCTGTTCTTTCACTACCTGCCAAAACTGTAGTGAGAAGCTCTTAATTTTGCCTTGTCCCAGCAGTTGCAAGGCTGGTTGGAGCCTAGAAAGGTAACGCTGGTAATCACAGCACTTAGTGTGCTGAGGTGATGCACAAGCTGACTCGACTAACCAGCAACAGCCTTGAAATGTTTAAACAGTAGTCACAGGCTTTTTCCTCTTGCTTTAAATGATCAATTTCTATCAGAGTGAAAACAGACGAAGTTTATGGTATGTGGGAAGAATTATGGTTCAAATAGAGCAGTGTTCCAAGAACAAATGCATAAAGAACATTGATTTAGCACTGAAAATGGGAGTATTAAATCCATGATGTTTAGATGCTTTATATGGGATTGAGCTGAGAGCCTGATGGTAGTAGCAACGTGTCTATAAAAAGACACATCTCTGAGTCAGGCAGAGAGGACAAATGAAGGTGCATGCGCTGTATCTATTTGCCTCTGTAGACGAGCAGGAACCTGCCTGACAAACTAAGTCTCTTTAACAAGAGATGACGGAGCACATCCAAAGATCTCAACAAACTTTGGATCAGGGCCCTGCAGGATAAATAATCACTGGGCAAAATCAGCTTTGTGAAAACCTAAGAGCAGTCAGATCCTGAAGTGCAGATGGGACTCCTCTTTACATCTTTCCCAGTGATACTCTCAGGATTGTTCTTTGGGTATTGTAACTACCTTATGAAATGTCCTATTCAAATAAAGCAGTTAAGCATGTCTTAACTTCACTGGGGTTACTCATACACTTAAAACTAGGAACATACTTAAGTGCTTCATTGGACTGGAGCCTAATTGCACTTTTATAGCTTTTGTTTAAATTAAAGGCTAGCTAGAGGTGAACAGCACAGTATTCAACAATTCCATGCATTTAGAAGTTAAACGTTAACAACAGTTTCTTACCTTCTAATTATTTTGGGAACTTCAGAAAACTCTTGTGTTTTAATTTAATTTTGGTTACACTTAGAAATAAATAAATTAATTAATTAAAATCCTGCCATATTTACTGTCTAGCACCAAGTTAGTATCTAGGACACACACTTCATGGCAGCAAAAGACTTCAATGTATAGGGATATTTTTTAATCTGTAAACTCTTACTGAATTCAGAAAAAACAGGTGAGCAGATGCTTACTCTTCACTCAGGCTGACAGAAATTAGGCACACATCCTAGATCAGGCAACATACTTCAGTATGATTGCGAATTTGAGCAGACCGAGGACACATGATTATCTTCTCCTGACTCTGAGAAGCTATGGCCACTGTAGCACTTCAACATCCGTGCACTGCTCCTGGCCAAATCTGCCTGCTGAGCACCAACTTCCTTTTACTCTCTGTATTGTCTGATATCTTTTCCCACTTGCCCATAGACCACACATTTTGAAGCCACATCTTCAGTGTTTGCAGACTGAAATTAATTTGCCATCAGAAAGAAACCTAGAAGTGAGTGCTCTGCACTGGGGGAACAGTTTATTCCCATTAACTGTCTGCCCAGCAGACTGAGGCTGTGTTCACAACCATGCTCTTCTCCATCTCTCATCTATGGACAAGCACATTCAACCTGTTTCATCCAGACTATTTGCTCAAACCTGTACTTAGAGAAACATTCCCCTCACTGCTTCTCAAGACTCCCAGATCTGTCAGGCAAGAGAGTCAAGTGCTCCTCTATGAGCAAACAACACAATTCCCTGTCTCTTGGGTACACACAGGTTAGTAACACCAAGGCAATAAGCCAATGAACTAGCTGTAGGTCATGCATGTGTTTTCAGGCAGTGTAGAAAATACAGGAGCAAAGCTTCAATGTCATTTTTATCTTGAGTTGAATGTAAACTGCACCATGACCCTCTGGGAGAACTGTGTCCTAAAGAAACATCCACAGCAGGGATGGAAGCTTACTCCAATTGCTGAATGAGACAACTGTTCCCTTTGTGGGTGGAAATAACGAAAATTTATGCCTTTCCTCTGGAATTTTAGGGGTACAGCCTAACTTGGCAACAGCACCCAAGGGTATTTTAGTGCACCGTTTTAATTATTATTGCTGCTATCAATATTCTACCATTAGTCGAGTCTGAGCTCCCATCTCTGCCAGAGAAGCGTGTTTCATACTACCCCAGAGGGAACCTGGTGCTAGGGTACAATGAAGACAAAATACATAAATGCAGACTAACAAAAGACTGGGAGTGTAGAATAAATAATATACTCATCCCTTGGAGCAAAGAAGAAAATAAACTAATTAAGCAACTATTTGACAACCTGAAGGCATCTCACACAGGTAAAATGCAACTCCAGAGGCCTTTGCTTCTAGAAACTGAGAAACAGGGAGCTCTGTACACAAGCAATGCACAGAGATGAAATCTCTTGTAATTTAAAGCTGCCTAATGACTCACAAATCCTGCCACACCATCACGACCACAAATTGCAGGTGCACTTCTTAGACCAAGGGGATTTGGATTTTTCCTGATGTCTGCAGGACAGTTGTCCTCATTTTCTGTGTTTAATACAGACATACAAGGAGATATGCATTTGTGCTAGACAGCCAGCTCTGCTGTTCTCCTCCACTGAATGGCTTGTTATTGCTTAAGTGATCCCTACACAATATATTAGCCATATCATAATTCTCTACAGAAAACAGAGAATAAAGTTAGTTCCTCTTCTGTCACTACTGCTAAGCTTCTGCTGAGCAAGGGCCTTTCAGCTTTCTTTCTGGGGAGGGGAGCTAAGAAACAGTGATTGAGTATTTTCCAAGCATTATTTTCATGTATATTCTGATCTACACACCAGTCACAATAAAGTTTGGAGGATCCTTAACTGAAGAAAATGAAGCACATACCAATTTTCTTTGCAAAGAGTAACTTTGCCTCAAGTATTCACTAATTACAGACTTAAGTTAGTTGCCTTAAGACAGAGCATTTACTTGCACACCAAATGAAAAAAAAACCCAGACTAAACAAACTGGAAACACAGAGCATGCCATGAGTTTCTCCAGTGACCCTGCCATTACAATGCATCAACTAGTTAAACACTTCCAGTTGTGCTTCCTTCCCTAGTGCTCACAAGACTATTCCTCTCAATGCACAGAATCATCAAGAACCACAGAGAGCGGGAATCTGATTCTACACCACATTTTACACCCTGGTCTCCTTCTCTTAAATGCAGAAAGCAAGTTTTTCACTACTTTGGACTTCTGAGGCTTGTAACACATACTGCATGGTGCCTGCTTCAAAAAGGGTTATATGAATGTGCCTGGACAGCCAAGAAATGGAGACAACAATGATCAGCCTGGTGCTGGCTTTACAAAGGAGGCATCAAGGCACAGGCCTGGAGCTCCTGCTCCAAAGGGTTTGTACCGTATTTCAAAGGAAGTCTCTAGGTGGGAGCATTCAGCTGCTGCAGGATTTATTGTGGCCAAAAGGATGCAGGTCAAAATTGTACAATAATTTCTTATTAAGACAGCCAGTTGGTTTGGTAGAAATTTAGGGAAAAGAGTGCAAAGACTGCATGGGAAGTGACTGTCCCTGGACCTCTTTTGGAGTCACATCCAGCAAGGTGACCAGCTTGACTATGGTTTGTTTCCGAGATCACAGCAGAAGGTTTACAAGCCTTACAACAAAAGCCAAGATTTTTTTCAGAACACTGAAGGAACATCATAAAACTATCAAACAACTTAACTGGCAGGTACTGTTTCAGAGAAACAAAACCTTGGAAAGCATCTAGATCAAGCTAACCAGGACAGGGAGCTTACATTTTCTAGCCTGCAACCATCAGCTACTTCTGCCTCTGGCGAGTTTTAAGAGTCTCTCACCTTTATTAGCACTAAATTCACTCAAAACAGAAGACACAAGCAAAACAAGCAAGAACCAACACTATTAAAATGAAGCACTGCATCAGCTTGGAGTTCACAATTCAGTTTTATTTCAGACAGAAGACTAAAGTGGCTGACATTTTGGCCTGTTCATGTTTTTATCGCAAAGACACAACCTACATCAACAACAACTAAAAAAACTTGATGTTATTTGACCTGAAACCTTGACTATCTTATACTATGAAACCTATCCAAATAAAACAGGAACCAGAACTAGCTAATTTTAAAAATTACACCAAGAAGGCACTTGGAGATAATATGTACCTCACATGGTCAGCAGAACTAAATCTGCACGCACAGTTCAAGAAAGAAACCATTTCAAACCTTCAGAAAAACTCCTTCAAAGACATAAGAAGGATGGAAGGTGTAGTGTAACAGAGATACATGCAGGGAAACATAAAAGGAAAATAAAAAACACCCTGAAGTCACTGCCTGACTTGTTCTGTTACTTCTTTTTATCCTGTAAAGTGATACCATGAAGTGTTAACATAACATGACAGTTCAGAAATTTTCAGGAATAGCCTTTTCTCCCTGGAAATAATAGTGGGCAACAATCAGCCATGGGCCCAGGGAAGGGAAATGAAAGAAACTTTAAAATGCTAACACACAGGTGCAAGGCAGGGCTGGATCTCCGTAGTGCTTCTGCTTTATAGAAATGTATTTAACCATGAAAGAATAACGTCCACAATTTGAAGACAGCATCCCACAATTGCTCTTCTTAAGAAGGAAATAATCTCTGCTATGAAAATGTTGTGAATCTGTGTTTTCGAGTTCAGAAGATTGCTACAGTCTAAAGCTGTATTTAAAAAAAACCCAGCAGCTGTGTTTAAGGCATCTGTAAGTGTGCTGGTCACATGAGACACACTTCGTCTTATAATCTGTAAGGAAAACTGAGGGATGCAAAATACCTTTTTGATCATCTTTCCTTTCCTCCCAGCTGAAAACTGTGCTGCCTCCACAATTTTACCTCTGCAGCTGCTGAGCGGGGACCTTGCCCAGGTTGCACATGCTGGCAGGTCATTCTTCAACATGTGTTGCTAATAGAGAAATTCCCGCTTGTTTCTGTATGCCTTGAAGCACTTAACATTTTGGATTGGATTCATCCGAAAACCCCTTTAAGCTGGCTGTCCTAGGTTCTTGAGGGAAAGACCTCCAGAGGACATCACATACTTTACATCTTAAGCCATGCTACCACGTCGTCTTCTCCTCTGTTGACTATAAAGGCAGCCAAGTTGATCACCTTGAATTAGATGTCTAATTTTCAGTCAATGTTATGCAACCCACCTTAGGTAAACTATTCATGTATTCAAGAGTACATTATGGTGCAGACAAATTGCAGGGATTGGCTTCCAGGCTTACTGCATTTAAACACAACATTGCAATCAGTTATTTTTCATGCTCTCTAGTTAATCAAATTCAGCCGCCACTAAATCTACATTTATTAGTGCTGACAGTCATGCAGAATTTGTCTTCAACAATTAATATACACAAAGACACTGCAAAAATGTTACAAGAGGAAACTTACTGCTTTTGAATATAAGGTGCAGTTTTGGAAACGTTCATTTTTATGGTGCTTTTTCATTTAGCCTTGCTGGTCCTCCTTTCATTATCTCATGGGCCATTGTTAATAATCAAGATCTATATTATATGCTTTGTGGTATAATTAAAGTCACTACTTAATTGGAAATCCTAGCTAGCACTAAACAAAAGGGAATCAATAGCATATCTAATGGGAAAAGCCAGAGAAAACTTCTATCAAGTATCAGAAATAACTGTGAGATACTGCCACGTGTCCAGCACTGCTACTATGGAGACAGCAGAGAGTCCAGCTCATGCAGAGTTTCTGCGTAGAAGCCATGTCCTGCAAAAAACTCTGGTACTGTGTGCCCAAACCTTTCGGGGTCACCAAGCCCCCTATGCACAACGAAGCAGAAGACAGAGTATTACTGTAGTGCAACCTGGGCAGCCTCACAGTCCTCCTTCATGGTCATGTCCTACTGCTGTTGATCAAGAAGTAGCAGTCTAAGAACCTTCCTGATGATGGCCTGAAGAAGTGGTTGGAAAACTGCTCGATAATTTTTTGTTACTATTGGGAAACATGGTGACAGTGTTAATCTGTTTCTTCTTACTGAAGCAATTTAACATTGTGTAACTAATTAAATATTCAAAGACCTAATGGTGACCTGGGATTTTGGAGACAAAGGTTTGAGCCCACATTCCAATTAATATATCATTATTTATGCAGAGCTTCTGCAGAGGTTCAGAAAAGACCTACAGGACCTTCATAAACAGGGTCAAGTCACGACTACAGGTCTCGGTGACAACTACAGAGGTACAGCACAAATAAAGAGCACTGGGTGTAAATCCAGGGGTGGGCTGGTGGTACCTGTGATTCCCATGGAGTTTCTTTTCCCAGGCAAAGGAGCAAGTGATTTTTCCCCTCCTTTGAGGGCTTTACACAGCTCCAGTCTGAGCCCTTTACAGCCAAATAGGAAATGCTTTCCCAAAATGCAGCGATAAGCCTTTGGCATATGCAGGGATATACAAATAAGCACAACTGGCCCAGAGGCAGCAGCATGAGCAAATCTAAGTTGTCATCTGATATCCCAAATGAACTGAGTCAGAATTACAACACTAAACACCATCCAGTAGCTGGTTAGAGCCCAGCTCTCTGCAGAGAAAGCAGCACAGGGATTTACTTGGCCCACACCAGTGCCTTCTGCTCTTGGGCAAGATGGAAAGTCAGCTCAGACTTGGGTACATCTCTGTGAAGCTGTATCACCAATTGTGCACACAGATAATGTGTATGCAAAGGCTGCTGGGCTATTTATAGGGGATTCACAGCCCGAGGAAAATGCCCAGCCTGTGTAGCTTGGAAAGCCACTTGAGAGCTATATAGAGTCCCAGAGCACGTGTATACACACGCCTCCTTTGCACTGTTCCAAATCCACATCTGGACACTGATTTGGGATCTAATTAAAACACTTCAGTTAGTTTCATCTCTTACCCAATTTCCCTCCAATAAGCAATCCCAATCTGTTGCCCAGAGGTAATTCTGTCTGCTCCATTTTCTGTCTGTTTTTCCTTCTCTCTGCTTCAACTTACATCATATGTGCAATCAGACTGGCCAAAAATGGGGCTGACAGAATTTTAGCATGGTTTCTTAGATTTACTGACAGTGGATGCAAAAGAAAAAGTTTAGAAGTTTTCCTGTTAAAAAATAAGCCTAAAGTCAAAATGTTGTGCCCATACTGTGGTTGTGAAACTCTGTCAGCAGAAAGACGGAAATGCTTAATTTTAACAAATGTTTCTATTTGCTGTGACCTGACGTTAATCTGAAAGTATTGGTAGAAGCTAGCAAAAGAAAATTCATTATTTTAAAACTAAATTTTTCATGGGAAATCAAATGCTTCGGTGGTCTAAACATTTTGTTTAAATAATTATTTCACAGAAGACGTTCAGTCTAACACAAAAGATTTTTAGGTGGTGTTTTTTAAGTTGTCATTGTCTGCTTATAAGAAATTCTTATTCCTGAAAAGCTTTGGATCTGTTCCAGTTCCAATATTCCCTGCAAAGGGGCCTAGTATATTGCACTCTGGTTAACCTGGGAAGAATCCTAAGGGTCTGATTTAATTTGGACATTCTTGTGTCATTTTTCTAAGCAGTGCAAAGAACACCCGGTGTCCCCGGAGGATTGGAAAAGTGGGTCATGAGGCAGAGCAAGCAACAGAGGTGGCAAAAATCAAATAATACCAGGTCTAGCCCTCTCTGATCCACTGATGCAAGAGCTGATGCTCTTTGAAAGCCATCTGCCTTCCTGCCCTGCTCCTGCAGGGACATCCAACACAGACGGGCAGAGGAGCTGCCCGCTCCGACAGCCTCGGGCAGGGGCCGTGCTACCCAACCACTGATCCTCCTCTCATGACACAGAACTTGCAAACTCATATGTGATTTCACTCGAAAGAGCAGCTGACTGATGGCTCAGATATAACAGTGAGTCCACAGAGCTCTACTACCAAAAGAAAGGGTCAGAATTAAAGGTGAGCTCCCTGCGTTCTCAAAAGGCTTGAGCTCACTGGCCACTGAAGGACAGTCTCTTATAGAAAGGCTGTTTTCTAGCTACTGCCCTCATACTGCTACTGTTATTAAACCCTTGAATGAACAAATCAGAGGTCTATTTACCAAGTCTGCCCCCTTGATAGCACTGTTTGATCAATTCCAGAATCCTTTTTGAAAGGTAATTAAAAAAGCTTTTCCTTAGGTATAGAGCAGAGTGAACCATTAATTACACTTCAGAGCCCTAGAGTTGCAATTCCTCTGCTATTGTGAAATGTCTATAGCAAGCAACGAAAACGCTCGCCTCTGTAAAAGAACTGAATAAATGAAAGTCATTTCCTTGAGACCTAGATTCCTCTGCTTTTTATGGCTAAAGACCTGGGTTACTTCAGCATTAATAAGTTTGTTCTTTAGGGCTGAATTTTCTCAATACAAACATCTATGACCATAACACAAAGAAATATCTTCTTTGGCTGATACAGCCAGCAGAGTGAATCCATATATTAGTATTACTGTTATCACTGAACTGCCACAATGCACTTGGCATCAAGTTGCACAAAAAAGATTGGTTGAATTAAAGATCCTCACCAAGCAGTGACTATTTCTTCTAAAAGCCAATTTAGCCATTATGGAAGCTCTGAGATCACATTAACTTTTCCCAAAAGTATGTGTAATGCATCACAGCAAGTAGTTTTGACAAGTGCATGTGTGCATATGCGTGGACGTGTCCTGCATGTAAGGAAACCCCAGACATTTTTAAGTTGCAAAGTCAAGTGATAGAAAGTTAGAAAATGCCAGATTTACAGGTGTTCAACCTGTTTAATTCAACTTTTTGTGATCCAGCCTGTGCACCAGAAAGAACAAGGGAATTTATCTTATCCTGAGAGACAATGCTTATGTTCGAAAGCATCTGGTTAGTTGACACTTCCCAATTTTCCAGGATGCCACACTGTAAAACAAACAGCTTTTGTAAGTTTAGGGGCCTTACTCCCTGCCTTTGAACGAAGTTCCCTAGGGTTTTAACAACTTCTGCATTCTTCATCTTTGATAAAGTCAAGATCTACTGTCATATGGGGCTGTAGCACCTCTGTCTTCATGCATGATTGGGAAGGATTGAGTCTGACCCTTTGTCACTGGAGCATGGGCTTATATTTTGTGCTATAGCTGGCAGCAATGAGGCTGTTGTTCTGCCCTGAAGGGCAGATGGATGGCTGCTGCCATTCCTGAAGCCTATTGGAGCAATACAGCATATCCCAGCTAAACTTGTTCTCCTTCTCTACTATCAGGGTCTTTGGCCAACATTGTATTTATCTCCACTACTCTCAGGTTTGTGTGATCTCAACACTCATTTTTAATATAGAATAACATAAATGGAAGTTAATCCAATTTTATTTCACCATTAAATAACACTTTTCCCAGAGAAACAAAGAGCAAGCCCTAGCTTAGCCACATGCTTCAAAGAGAAAAATAACCTGTTCCTTACACGGGAAGCTTCTCTCTCTTCCATGGCACAGAGGAAATAGGCTATGTTAGGGAGGGCTGGAAAGTCCTACTAATACCGGGAAGATAGATTTAGACATTAAACATCCTGAGCTCTTCACAATGTATTTTTTCCTTGAAAAAATTCAGCACACTACAGAATCCACCTGGACCTGCAGCAGGGACATGCAGAGACCTGTGCTACTTCCCTTGCCCCTTTTACTTATGCCTTGCCCTTGACTCAGGCAATGTTTTTTAAGCTTGATCTGTGCCTGTATGACAGAGAATGAAAATAATTCCCAACTCAAACAGCTTTCATTCCCACTATGCAGTCCTTGCATCTTCTGAGAGCAGTCAGCTGCTCCAAGGCAAAAGTCACCATTAAGACATAGAATACCTTATGGAAAGATCAGCAGCACAACCTTACAATCAGCCCATTTGCTTTAGGTGAAAACCAACAGGAAATTAAAATATTGTTCAAGGTCACACTGAACAAACTTACAAACTGTTGGGGAGACTTTGCATTGATTTATAAAGTAATACTGCAACTTCTCTATATTACATGTCTCTTGAAACTAAACATAGCTTGAAATATCAATTCCCTGTTATGTTTCTGAGCTGTTTCTGTAGGGTTATCTGCTTTCTTCACAGAGACAAGGCAAGCATTCAAGCTGTGGAACGTGCAAGATTGGAGAAGAAAAAGCTAAGACATATTTATTACACCACGTTAAGATCAAACTATAATTTTGTAATTATCGTGTGAATTGTAATCACACGCAAGCTCTTTACTGTTATTGCTTTGATTTGGCACACAAACACAACATGCACAAAATCCACTGTTGTCTCCTGCACTGGCTTAGCAATTCCTATCTTAAAGGAAAGGCTGCCGAGTTAAAAGGAATATCTGCACTGGCAGCAAGAACACAATGTGTGTGTATGGGGAAAAAGCATCTTGAGAGCAGGACTAACCACCCAGGCTTGTACACTTCACTGCAGCTGAAGGACATGGAGGTGACTGCAATTTAGGAGCCTTCAGGGTCCCACTGTCTGGTTGTACACCTCTTTAGTGTAATGTGCTTTTTTAATTTGCTGTGTGGAAATGAAAATACCTCCTGAAAAGCAATTAAACTGCTGAATGTTTACTGAAGCTGTGCTTGTAGATGGAACAAAAGGCTTATTCTAGCAGAGTAAGATACTGGGCAACAATAAGGGAAGAGTTCAAAGATAAACTAAACTAAAAGATATTTCTGATCAAATTTCTTTTAAAAGAAGACGATGACTAAGCTTTGAATATTACAAGTCCCACATTTGCATAGCAAAATTGTGTTTACTTTCATAAACTGTGTCTATGCGATGCAGACTTGACTATAAATTCTCCTGGTTCATATCTTTAATACCTACTGGTGTGTGCATATATGTAGGTCTGAGCATTTTAAATGGAAGCCAGAATCAGGAGAAAGCACGATGTAATACCTTGGGAATAAGAATCCAAGTAAGCACTTCTATTCACAGACTAGCAAGGGACTTTGTACATGGCCTTGGACATTAATTCCACCTTGCTTCTCAATTCAGAAATGAAAAGTCTTCCCTTTTTAAAAGTGTAAAGTTCTGGGAATGACATGAATATAAATCACAAGAAGACTGAGAAGAGCTCAGCAATGAGAGCTGTTACCAAGAGATGGAGAGGTAAGACCATTGGGCAAGTCAGCATACAAAGCTGGACAAAAGACAAGTGGTTTTCCCAAAGCCCCTCTCAAAGATCTGGAGGTTTAGTTCCCTCCAACATATAATCAGAGCAGAGTGTCTAAATCAAAGAGGAAGACAAGCTCGGTGTTGCCTTATGACTGTGACACATGACTATCACCTGTTCAGCAGATGTGGTACTACGTGGTGGATAAGAAGAGGTTGACTGGGTAGGGAGTGAAAACTGCCTCTCAGCATTAGAGCAAGAGCTTGCAAAAGAGACTGTGTACGAGTAGCTGTGCATTTGAAGGAGTTGGAGACAAAAAATGCTGCTCATGAGGACAGCAAAAATTTCTAATAGAAAATGGCAACCAAATGGCAGCCAGAGCTCCTTAATAAAAGCTGATCAAAGTCTTCGTATAATAAGAGCTTCTACCTTCTCCAAACTTGAATTCATTTTTCATAGCAAAATCAATCTCATGGGTTTTCCTGGGACTTTTAAGTAGGTAGAGACAAGTGTTTCACTTGCAGCCTCTAGACCTAACTAGAACCACCTCAAAAGTGTCAAAACACCACATGGAAGGCAGTTCTCCCAGGAACTCAGACAGTTAATCATGCTGAGATTCTCAACATAAGCACATCAAAAAGCTTATCTGAATGACCCATCAAAGCTACCAAGTAAAACTGTGGAAGAGTATAACCTGAAGTGAAACATCACTGCTTTGCAAATGTTCTCATGCTTCTGACAGATGCTGAGCTAGACTCAAGCCCTAAAACCTTTGCTTTTCTATTTCCTTGTAGAGCATTCTCATTTATTACCCACCTGACTGCAGCAGCAAATAACAGGCCAGGTCAAACCTCTCAGACTTTCATCTGAAGAACTTCACACTGATTTTAAGGGTCTTTGGACCAGATCTGATGCACAACTCAAACAGTTGTATAACCAGAGACAACTTTTTTCCCCAGAATAATTCCATGATGGATTTTTATGATACACCAATAGAGATGGGAAGATAAGATCACTGAACAAGTCAATACACTTGCATCAAATGTGATATCAAAGCAGTAGATTTTTTTTCCTCTTTGTCACATCTTTTATCTAGGTTTCTTTTGTATTGCAAGTGTCTGAGAAAACAAATGCTGAGTCAATACTTCTGAGATTAATATGTAGCAGAGCTAATGAAATTTGTAGTTAAACTGAAGTTTTGCTTTGCATGGATCTTGTTTTTCGCAGCTTGAGCTGCCTAAAATCCTAATTCAATTGCAATCTACTCACAGAGCACAGCTGTTTTGCTTGGCTAAACTTTTCTCACCACTTAGTAAGATACTTTTTTATTTAACTTTCAGTTCTGCCTAGGAGCCCCACTGGGTCTTTTAAAACAGAAGATTATTATTAGAAATTAATTAAGTATTCTTTTCAATTCTGTCTCCTGAGAGTAACTAGGCATTGCTGCTGATCTCCTCTGCATTAAGACATTACTGATTGTCATTCGTAGGATGACAGTGCGGATGTCTCATCTGGAAGATACATAACCCCATAAATATGAAAGATTTGAAAGACATTTAATACAAAATATAATAAATCAGTACAAATATTTAACGTATAATTGCAATATCAAACATAGCACAGGCATGTGAAGACTATAACATTAGAATAAAAAGGAACACACATTCCAAAGATCAAAATAATCTTAGTGCGTTGTAGGACCGTGATGGATTGCATTTGGTCCACATTTCAGCACACTGTAAACCCTGACTAAACGATTCTAACAACATCAAATGCAGGTGCTTTTTTAAAGAAAAGACTGTTGATTTGATTGTTTGGTTTTTTAAGTGACCAGTGTCTGCAAAGTGTTTGTTGTCACTCCCCCTCCCTTCCATCGCACATTACAAGAAGCACAGACTAAGGCTCCCGCCTTCGACAGTGGGCTCAGCTGGCACTACCTGGTATTTTTTAAGTGAAACAAACCCAATAAGTACCAATATCCTGATGTAGTTTTTGACCTGAGGCCTTGAATGTTCAGGCTAATGTGTTACTCACAGAATTAGCTATTCATTTAACATGGTACTTCATGCTTGAGATGGTAGTTGGTCTTTTTAATTTTCAGTAAACTCAGGGGTATTTGTATTGCTACCTGCTGTCTAACCAGGAAAGGATGTGAAAGAAGAATGTTGCCAAGAGTCAACAGAACAACAATCAATCACGTACTTTTAATAATAATGTGGAATTAACTTACTTTTTTGGTCTGTAGTCAGGGATGGACCTGTCCAGTGATATCCTGTCACTGAGCTGGGCATTGTAACCATATTCTTCATACTTAGTCTCTGATTCATGGCTATCATCTCTCAGGGTAGCAGCCATTCCTCCCTGGCCCAAGCCTCCTGGACCTTCAACTAATCCCATGGGCTTTGCCAGACCTAAATGAAAAAGACGCACACAAAAATCAAATCAAATTATTAATATAAAGAAATGGATCTAACCTCTTCTGTGACTACAAAATGTTTTTAGATAAACAAGATCTGAACTCCTATGGAACTCATCTCTGAACCCTTCATGGCTCTCTGGAAATTATCCTTAGCTTTTCAAACCAGAGTCCATATCAAAATATTCTGTAGTATTGTTAATGAGTAAACTATAAAGAATCAATTAGCAGCTTTTGTGATTACTCCCTTTTTCTGTATAAATTCCTGGAAACAAGAATCTTCTTTCCCAACATTCCAGAATGCCTAATTATCCTTAAGATAATTAAGATACATTTTCCGTATAAGAGCTGGAGGCCAGGCTCTTTCCCAGTATAGCCCAGTATAACTCCATACATGCTAAGGGAGATAGGTTGAATTTCCACCACGTTCAGAGCTCCCTGTTTAACTCCATATTGTCACTTCTGGAATAAGTGCTGGAGCTGAGGCATCTGCTCTGTGGCTCTAAGGCCACCTGCAGGTCTTGAACGGTTCAGGTTTGATTCCCATACTGGCAATACAACTATGCAACTGATAACCAGTTGCTGCTGGGTAGGAAATACAGGGTAAATCTAGTTTAACTATGTGATTCAGCAGATGGGTTATTTGGACTCAACTGCACAGCTTGCCCAGCTTGTGGCCACAAAGACATGCTAAAACTATTAGGGAGCTGACGCCACCTCTCACCTGGGAATTAGTCCAGATTTCCTCTGTCCTTCAAATCTCTGATGAACTAAGTATGTATATTATGTAAGATACTCAGCTCTACATAGCTTGTAGGATCAGAAAGTTTGGACACACTTGAGCTAAAATGATTAGCCCCACTTGGTTAGTGCTGAGGTGTTAGCCAGTCAACTATTCAGGTACAGGTTTCAATCACTAGAATATTACTGGTCAACTCAAAAATACCTGTGAAACAAAACTAAACATTAAAAATGCCCATATGATCACATTGCCAAGAACCTCTTCCATAGCAACAGGCATTTAACTTGGTGCTGAAGTCTCATAAATAAGCTGCTCAAATATCCTGTGTTTAATGTCAAAGCTTTCCTTTCCAAAAGGCTTGCTATCAACAAGTCATTATAAATGAAAAAGTTATTTATAATAGCCTTGGGAATACCATAGGGAAATGTGCAAATATCCTCCAAATCATTTACAACACAGAGGAAAATACAATTAGAGTTTGACCTGCTCAACATTTTTCAAATTAAGAATTTTTCAAGAGGAAAATGTCATTATTTCAACTAAACAATTAAAGAGAAAGACAGAAAGAAATTGTAAATATTTGCTAGTAACAAACACTCAAGGCAATACAAAGCTGGGACTGGCTTCTCTGAGTCACTACAAGGTCTGGGACACTTTAGTCCCTCATGAAAGAATCTCTTGCACCTCATTGCTAACACCGTCCTCATCTGTTACAGCTCCATCATCATCTCTGCTTAATTACGGGAGAGAACAGAGAGACAGTGGTATGTTAGTGGGCTGAAAGAGAAAAGTTAGCAGTTTCTGCTGTAGTGCTTATAAGAAAATCCTGTGCTAAGGTTAAATGCAACACTACAAATAGTCTGAACATAAAATGATTGAGTACTCGCACTATTCGGGAATTTTGGTACTGAATTTCAGACATTGCCTACAAAAATACATAACCCCATATCGCAATCAATAATCCCAAGTCAGGACAGACCTTGTTTGTGTTTTTGTCTTTGATGTCTTCTTCATGTTTCTCATCATCATGCACTGAAATGCTCAACTGTCTCTGAGTGAATCATGAGTTCAGGAGGCGGGGAGGGCAGAAGAAGAAAAAAAGGGTGCCCTACAGAAAAAATATTCTTGGCATGGTCAAGCTTTTGAAAAATTCAGACAGCTCCAAGCATTCAAGCTTAGGGAGTTGTTGAAAAGAAGGGAAAACAAGAGGCTCACACAGCTGCATTCTCATTATAGGTGCATGCAGGAGGTGAACTCTAGGTCTCACTAGCAAGGGAGATCGAACAGAGGCACAAGAAGGAACCTCACTAGCCATGCAGCCATGAGGGGAAAGTAGAAAGATGAAGCTTCAAAACAGCATCTTTTTCTAGGGTATTATATTGCTGGGACACAGAGACAAAAGACCAAAGCACCGAGCGACTGGGATTGATACTGATGCTCAATCGATAATGAACCTCTTAAAAGTTGTAAGTGAAACAAAATGCAAGGAAAAATGAAAGGTATGCTCAAGGCAAAGGAACATGGTATGAGTGAGAGCTCTCTTCTGCAGTCAGTCACACTGTCAAAGTAGGATCTTGGACCACCGTTGGTGACTTATCCCCCAAAATAGATAGGCAAATAGATAGGGCAAGCAGAACCCTCCTGCTGTTTAATGACTGCTCTTCCTCACAGGGCAGCTAAGCTGACTTCCTCTTCCAAACACGTTTTCCTTCAGTAAGGTATGGAACTAACCCAGAAGACAAATTGGAAAGTGTTCATGTCCTGCCTCAGACTGTACAAGGAGAATGCAAGAAATCAGTTCAACTGGACTAGTTTTGCCCCAGCAGGATGGCAGAGCATCTATTCCTGCTCACTATCTTTCTGATAAAAAAACAAAACAAAACAAAAAAACCAAACAAAAAAAAACCAGAAAAACAAAACCACAAGGAGTTACCAGCACAAGCCACTAAATCCCAGAGAATTTGTACCTAATGCAACAACTGCAAAACAGTAAACTAGAGTTTTCCAACTATTATCATTATTTCACATGCTTATGTAGTTTTCATTCAGATCTCATTAATCTTGAATTCATGAAACTCTTTAGGTAAGTGCAGAAGCATTTAGAAAGTTTTCGCATTCTTGTCTCAGCCATGCTCTTTCTCTGTGCCAAAGCAGGTGTCCTTCTTGTGATCTTAGGCTGGCCACAGGAATCTCTGACCAGCCGCATTTTCAGGTAAATTAAAAATTAAAAAAAAAAAAAAAAGAAGGCTAAATACTCTATTCT
>JANIJG010018931.1:195213-221704 GCA_024611175.1 Megaceryle torquata
GGGGATTTGGGCTGGCCACAGGAATCTCTGACCAGGTGCATTTTCAGGTAAATTAAAAAATAAAAAAAAAAAAAAGAAAAGGTGTGTCTGCTGTCCAAACTTCTGGCCAACAGGAGCTAGCTCAGGAGTCAGAATTTTCTCCTGACTTACACTGGTAGCAATTTACTCAGAGACAAATCCACATCACAGCACTGAGTTGAATTGCTGCTTACTAAGAGACACAACTGAGCATGCTGAGCCTGGATAGAACTTGTGACACTGGTTCTCATTCTATAGTGCGGTCCTGACTGGTTCTATTTTAATTATTACAAATGTTACGATGTCTACAGTTTGCTATTAATGTACAAAAACCCCATGAGTTCCTAACCTGAATGAGTAATGTTAGCCCAACACGATCTCTTGAAAAACAGTATTCTAAGAGTTGTGTTGCAGTTTGTGACTTCAAACAACAGAAAATCTTCAATCTTACTAAGTGAAACACTTCAACACATGTTAAGTATTGGTCCCTTTGTTACAAATTAGGCTGAGAGGCTATCTGGCACATGGACTAACATTAGTATTTAATATTACTTCCTTCAGAAAAATTAGAACAGAAGGGTCTAATGTTGCCATCCTTAGACTGACAACTAGATCTTGTTCAAGTAATTACAGACATTACATGTCTGACAATCTAAATCTCTCCCCACCCCAAAGGAAAAACAGAGCAGCCTGCTGTCTTAGACTTAAAAGCCACTAAGAGCAAGAATTGATGCTGCATGCCTCTGCTTCACTTGCCCAATATGTGGCATCTTAAAAGGGGGCTTGGTTTCAGAGAAAATTCAGCAGTTCCCTAAAAAAAAAAAAAAAAAAAAAAAAGCAAGCACAAGCAGGCCTTATTAAAAGGGAGTCAAATTAGGCACTTCAGAAGTTAAGGAATCATGAAAACTAGACACTTCATAATGCCTATGTCCTTGAAAGACTGCAATCTGGGCTGGGTTCTGAAGTTACATCAAAGCAAATTGAAGACGACTTCATTAAAGTTAACTGACCTGCTTTAATGAAAGGGTATCCAAGATGAGGCATGCTCATTTGACTTTACACAGCAATTTAATTGAAAACTTTATACTATATGCTCCTGCATCTTACCGAACAAAGCTCTTGCATTTCTATGGCACAAGTAACAGTGGAATGAAACTTTCAACCCACAGGAAGCATCAAGCACTTTGCTCTTTTTCTTATGAGAGAACGAGTCAGGAAGCCTTCCAATCCATGCAGAATGACAATTATTTCATATACCTTTTTCCTAAATCTGATATTCTAGCACTTCATGCTGCTAATCTCATCCTATTCTAGGAAAGAGTCATCATCTGTCTGACTTACTCTCAGAAGATATTGCTGTGAGGTTTTTTCCCCATTCATTACCCAAATTGTAGCCTAGTCTGACTGACAGTTATCACAGCAATACAATAGCATTGACCAATATAGTGCAGCAATTAAACAAACAATATCACATTGCTTCATTCTTCAAGAAAAGCACTAAGGTGTCTCTAGAAGTTCTTAGGAACAATGAATATATTTTATATATGCATGTGTGCACACGTGTTAAATGCAGCAATTACAGGCAGCACTCTTCAATGCACGGTTGGTTACCTAGACACAACAGACCTATGTCTCACATAGGATAATATTTGCATAGCATTTTTCATCTCAAAGGATAACTGTTGCATCAGCAAATGTATCCTCAACAGAGGGCTTTGCCCCCATGACTACCTAAGTCAAGATCATAATTTGCTAACCCCCAAGTTTATGGTTAACTGCACTGATCAGCTTTTGGGGATAAAAATAGAAAAGGGGAGGCAGGATCTTCACAATAAAAAGTTGGTCTTAAGAGATGGGATTGGAAGGTAGGCAACAGGAGACAGCATCGCCCCCAGGTCTGGCTGAAGCTGAAGTTGCTGGTGAGCAAGACACCCCTTAAGCATGTGTTTCAGGCCTGCACTTGAGGCAGCCCCAACAGTCAATGACCACTGAACAGAATCGTCTCATCTGAGCTGCTGAACATGGGCACAACACCTGGGAGGACATGGAGAAGAAGAATAGTCTACAGCAGTGTTCCCACAGGATGCACAGGTGGGCTGCCAAAGACAGAGAGGCAGCAAAGAACAAATTATTTATGCCCCAGGGCTTGGGTATTTTTTGCTCAGCAAAAACCCAGACAGCCTTCAGGGACTGCTCATATGAAAATCCATTCCCATGGGTCTTGCCTACTGGACAACAGGAAAAGGGATACATTTCTATAAATACTTCTTCTTGGCAGAGAGACAATTGCTATTGATTTTGGATGCTGGGTGTCTAGGTCCTACAGCACTGGGGAGCAGTAAAAATAACTAAAAAAGACAGATGAAGGAGTGTTTCTGATTCAATTTCCAGCATATACCTGGGTTTTAACCAAGGCAGAGCAGATGAGAGCACTTCTCTGTTTTCTTCTCCTTTTAAAGCTTGTTGCAGACTTCCAGACCCTTCCTCTTGAGTTACTTACCCGTGGCTCTAACTAGCACCCATTTCACCCATTTTTTTCCATGGCTTGTGAAGCCATTGTGGGCAGGATACAGAGAGCAGCATTGCTGAGAGTGTAACCCCATGGCTCGTGTCAGAGCAAAGGATTGGAATCAGACTGCCAGCTCTGAAATGGTGATGGGCAGAGAGGAGAGAGAGGGAGCAACAGTGGCAATGCCCAGTGAGCTGCTATTTTTAAAGCTGTCTTTTCTTTAAATTTTTAGACTAAAAGGACCTACAGCCCATACACTGGGATCAGTCATACCCAGTTCAATGCTTCGGATGACAATGAGGTCACAAATAATTAGTGTCTGTCATTCATTTCAAATTTATTGCTCTCACTGCAGAGATTTCTTTTTAAGACAGAAATTGCTGAGAATATGGAGAGCAGAATGAACCAGTCTTACTTTCTTAACTAGATTAATTACTCTGCAGTATGCATAATCTTCTAGGAAGAGAGAGACCTTCTATTTTTCACCATAAACCCTGTCACAATGGGAAAATTACTGAAGAGATTTATGTAAGAAACTATGGCAAAAGCAAGATCAAACTACATCTGTGATTATTTTACTGTCCTTTTTTATTATTTGCAACACAATTACAGGCAGCTGTAAATCAGGTTCAGCCAAGGTTCTCAGACGTAATTAACCTTTTGAAAATTTTAAATAAAAAATAAGCAATTGAGAACAATTATACACCCACATTCACAATAACACAGGTCTATTCTTAGCCTTTTTCTGGCCTTCCTGCCACCTCTGGCAAGGCCACCTCCCCTTCAGCAGCTGCAGTTCTGCTCCCATACCTCATCTCTCTTCCATCAGAAGGCTGCCCCGGTGGTATCAGGGATGCTGGACACAATCACAAGGCCAACTCCATCACCAATGCCACGAGATTTGGTAAGTGCTGACAGAATGACCATCTCTGAAATTCCCTCACTGAACTGTCTCACTTTTAGGCTGAGAATGCCTCCAAAGTCAAACTTATAAACTTCATCTTCATTTAAAACATCTGAACTCTTAAATAATGCACAAAAATATTTTGGTTTCCAGCAGTTTTATCTATGACTCCTGAAACACTTCTGAACACTTCTCTTTTAAATAAGAAACATAAAACTCATCAGCAAAACAGCTGTTTCCTTCCTTTTCCATTCTGAGTTCTCTGCTGAAAACAACCCTGCATGTCTTGTGAGGCAATAAAAATCTTTAAATCCTAGTTTAACCACAAAAAAACCCCAAACAAACAAACCAAAAAAAAACCCCAAACCAGGAGGTAATAGCAACTCTGCTTAGATTGCCAAAGCTGACTTGTAGTTTTTCCAGAAAAGAAAAAGGTTCATAGACTCTAGAACAGGTTCAGTAACACAAGACAGCAAGACAAGAAGACAGCTTACATTTTTTTTAAAGCTAATTCTATACAAAACCACCCTTTTGGAAGCAGGCATTAAATGAGTTGCATCTAATGAATCAACCTTAATGCTTCCATCTTAAACTACTGTACTGTACTAATTTTGTGCTCTTGTTGTGCTGCAATTAGAAACTTCAGATGCAGGTTACAGCCTCGCTGACTGGCATATCTGTGGGCATGGAGGAAAAAATTGGTGTTTCTCCTTCAGGAGTTAACAGAGTGAAGCAGATGCACACAAAAAAAAAAAGCAGCTGGAGGAGGAGGAGGAAGAAAGAGTAACATGAGTGAGCTATTCAACACTAAGTAAAAGGTCACAGCTCACCAGTTGTCTTGCTGTTTATAGCTCCATTTTAGTGATCCCTAAAAATAACTAAGAAGAATAAGTTGTCCAAAATAATGGTTACATCAGAGAAATGCTCAGTGGCATAAACAGTGCCTCGCCCCTCACACACCTAGCACAGCCCAGGGATGCTCTAAGCGGCTGCTCAGTTCAGTACATTGCCCAGACTGGGTACTAGAGGAGACATCCTGGGGAGGCTAAGCAGGACTCTCTAGGGCACAGTTGCCACAGCTGACAGAAAAGGTGCCATAAGCACTATTAACTATGGTTAATGAAGAAATGGCCACAGCTAAGGAGTGGCTCTCTCAGATTATTGCCTTGGAGACTATAATAAAAACTAAAAAAAAAGTTTTGCCCCATAAGCATAAATTTGCTGAATGCAATAGCAGCTCAGTGGACCAAAATTAAAACTACAAAAGTAAAATCATTTTGCAGTTGCAAGCACAAGGAGTAACAATATCCAGAAGAAAAAAATCTTATCTGAGATTACTTCAGTATTCGATACTATTTCAGTCAACTTAGCTAACAGTAGTATGCAGCATAAGGAGTCAGTAGCACCTAGCTCAAGATTCAATCTAAATGTTAAACAGAGCCTGGTCCCTAATTTCTGCATATCCCAACATTCCATATCAGTTTCTCCCACCACAACCCTGCAGTAAGCCTACATAATATATAAGATTTGCTGCCCACAGAACTGATCTGAATTTTGTCCATATCAAAGGTGCTTGCTTTCCGAGATAGAAGGAATGCTGGCTGTGAATGAGATTTAGTTTTGCATACAGAAACATTCACCAAATCACACTCCACAGGGACACAGGCTCCAACTCTCTGCAAAGAGAGCAACAAACAAAACCCCATCCAAGTTAAATGACTCCAGCACTTCCATTTTTCAAAGATCCAAAATACACTCCTATTTTTTATAGTTGTAATCAAGTTTACTGCATCCTTGCTTGAAAGATTTATGTCCCCTAGTATCCAGTATCAGTACCAAGTATCTCTAAAGACGTACCACAGAGAATACAAACTCTGGCTGATGGCTTCAAAAGGAAAAAAAGTACAATAACTCGTGAAGCTGAAGCACTTGATTTCTAGCTTTTTGGGTCTGGAAACTAGGTGGTGTAGTGGTTTTGTACCTTGACCTCATCTCCAGACCCTTCTGTCTGTTCAAGTGGAAGTCTACAATACCGTTTCTCAGCCTTCATCCACTGATGACTGACAATCCTGTAAGACATCTATGTGTGAGAAGACTGATGAATGATGGTGAAGGGATGAAGTGATTTGGCAGCTCTGCTTGTAGGAGGGCTGTTCCTTCTCTGCCCACAGAAGCTGCTGAGGCAGAGAGTGCAGAATCAGGAGCCTTGGAAATTTCACAGATTAGGACAAATTATTTGGAAAAAGGACTGATACACAACTCCCTAGGTGCTTTGCCCTGTGTTGTTTCTTCTCTAAAAGAGGGACATTTCCTGGCTGTGGAGAGCACTCTGAGGCACAGTCTATGAATATCCATCAAGTGCTCAAAGCACATTAGATGAAAAATACCACAAAAATGCACAAGGCTGTTATCAGCATTTAGACTGGACCCTTATTTCATCCTACACATTCTGCCCCTACCTTAATGATGCATTAACCCTTAAAGTCTTTATAGTAAGCCCTACCAGGACAAGACGTGTCCAGAACAGCTTTTTTTATTACTGTTTTCATAGCATGTAGTCTGGATTCAGGACACACTGTAGCAGATGCTACACGAGCTCAGAAAGACAGTTCCTACCTCAAAGATCTCACTATTGACGTTGAAGATGAGAAACAGATGTAGACAGATAATCAGGGGAGAAGACAACAAGACAACATAGAACAGTAGGAGAGGCCAAGGCTGCAGTGCAAGAGTAGCCTGTGGCTTTCATCCTTGTCATAACAGCAAGAAAACAAGTTGTTCCAAAGCCCACTGGAGGATCTTCTTTTCTTTCCCATTGAACAGATTCTATCCTAGTGTGCACCCATACACTGATGGCTTCTTAAGGATGAAAAGGAGAGGGTTCCTATGGGAAAGAAACTTAGGGACAAGATTTATAGTCTTGAAAATAACATGATCAAGATGTTTCTGAAAGTATTCCTTTTGTAGAGAAGCTGGTGATAAAAGCTCCCTACTCCTGCATGTTATTTTGAGATGATGAAAGATGGCAGTTCCGATATATGTCAGACAGGTTTCCTCCTGAGAAGGCTCAGCACAACTCCTCCTGTGTCTATAGAGGGAAGGAGTCCATGGAGATCTCTAGTAAAGCTGCTCCATGCCAAATACAATTCCTAGTGCATGACTTAAGACTTGAAAGAAGAGAGAAATATTGGAGGAAATACAAAGATAAACATGTGATGAAGGGCCACATGTAGGAGACAAGCATAGCAGGAAAAATTATTAGTCATTTTGCCACAGGGTGGAGAATGATTAAGTCCATCAATGTATACAATAGGCCTGCTGAGGAAAGAAAAGGAACATACATCCTCACACAGCCATCTTTGCTCCCTGACCTACTATTCAAAGGTGTGGCACACATGCCACTGCTGGCTTCAGCAGCCCTCTTACAGGGCTCATTCTGGGTTCACTGGCTGAGCAGAAACAGTAGCATTGTGTAGGCTACCCCCTCTCTAGACAGAAAATTCATTACTGCTTTTTAATTGGAAGAAATACTGTGTTTTTATGTACAGATATCTAATATCAAAAGTAATTACTTTTATAGAATACTCATTTGGAGTTGGTTTCCCCTTGAGATGAGAAAATGTATTCTAATTACAACAGATAATTAGGGAGGAGATAAACAGATTGACGACTGTTGGGACCAAGAAATAGGAGCTACACAGACCACTGGAGATGAAGATAAAAGCTCATTTGTGAGGTAGGACACTGATCTCAAGCCTATAGATAATAAGAGATGCCAGAGTTTTGTTAGTCTTGATATAAACAAAAATACATTTCCTAAAGAGCAAGGATCCATAAGCAATGGAAATCTATGTAATATACTGGAAAACTTAAATTCTGAGTAACCAAAAAATAAAAAGATCCTACCCCCTATGCAAAATTTTAAATTACACACGTATGATTCAGATTTTTTGTTTTACATTTTTATTTCAATGATCAAAAAGATCATTCACAGAGAAAGATCAGTTTGTTTTCTTTGAATAAATAGTAGGTACCAAGATTCTTCTAGAAGTTTTAAAATCCCAGATGACTTGTGGTTTGTGCTGGTGAAACATACAGGATGGATTTTTCTCTTCAGGGCTTTGGAGGAAAGCTGTAAAACTCCTCTGGTGATGGCATAGATCTGGAGTTGGGAGGGGGGGTTGATATGTTGGTGTAGCTGCCCAGCAGCCCACTGATATTAAAAGGAGACAAAATCTGAGTGTCATCAGTTTGGTATCTGGCCTCTGGCAGCAGCCAAAACCTGAGGCTTCAGAGAAAACGGCAGACAAATCATAAAGCACTTGGCCAATTAAACTCTGCACAGTCCCTGGAAGCAGAGTTCCCTTCTGAACCCCACAGGCAGGTAACTAAAGCCCTGAAGCATAATATTAGATTATCCTCATTATCTTAACTCAGACAGGTAGAAACAGGGCTTAAAACTACCCAGTGCCCTCTAAAAGCCCTGCCACTAATATCAGATTCAATGGCTTCCTGCAGCAATGAATCCTCCAGTACTGTCACGGTCAGAGTGTCACTGACTCACATGAAATGGATCATCTGTATCAATATATTAGATTTTCTTTAATTTTTCCAGGGAAACAGAGGTGAGAACTCCTGGGGAAGGTGATCATTAAAGTGTTAGCAGAGCCATTTTGAAGAAAGGGAAAGGGGTTTCCTCCTTGAAAAGCTCCAGGGTTCAAGAGCTAAAACTTTGGAGATGTTTAATTAGATTCAGGAACAAGCTGCTCCAAGCCAAGTTAAAGGGCTTTCATATTATAAATGAGGAGAAGATGTTTTGAAAAACAAGGAGCTTGATGGTGTCAATCAGAGGTAGGGAAGAGAAGCAGTAGACTGCTGGAGAGAGTTCTGACCCAAGGTCTGACAGAATGGAGCCCAGAGCTGAAAAAGATGCTCTTGGATGCAGTGACATTTTCTTGCACCTATAGAGCTGACTGCACACCTCTAACCATTAAAAATACCCCTTTGATTTCTGACTCAGTTCTGGATGAGAAACGCCTGAGTCGCCTATTCTTAGATCAGCTCAACTACAGCAGTAAATCACACTGGGTTAGGTTCCCTAATGAAGAAATTATCCTTAAATACAAGGAATCTAAAAAAAGCCTATATATCTAACTTCAGGTTCTATACAGCCTTGTACTGCTCTAGACTCTACTGTGCTGATGGCTGAAGTCTAAACTAACCAAAGGCTGTATCACATCCAACATTGCTAAGCCTGCCAAATTACTTCCTTTCATCCCAGACTTCAGTCAGGCACCCTTGGGACACTGCTCTGTCTCAGAGGGATTGTCTCCAAGACTAAGCAAGACTTCTCTCCCTGCTCAGGGGTGTTCGGTGAGCTCTCAACAAGCTCCAGACAAGCCCATCTCCTGCAGCATCATTTTGCAATCATGCTCCACATTATTTGCAGACATTCATATGCCTCCCTGCTCATTTACCTAAACAGCCTGCTATTAAATTAAACTAACATAATCACAGACAGCTTTCCCAATAACAAAGTCGCAGTTGTATGACTGAAAAGCTCCCAGTTGTTCAACCCAGCAGAGGATGACAACATTAAACCCAGATGTAGTAGCTGTTGAACTCAAAATCACATCATGCTTGAAAGCACGATCTTGATTTGAACTTAGTTACCAAGTTCACCTCTGTCAATGCAACCACAATAATGAGACAATGTAAGACCTACAGACCTGCTGGCTATGTCCGCTGCTCTCCTTTCCATGCTCTGAGAGTCACTGCCCAGTGTCTTTGTTGGCCATGAGAGAATCAAATGATCTGAATCTGATATCTCTAAAACTTATCATCTAGCATGTCTCCTTTGGAATGGATAGTAGAAGAGATCAGCTGCTCTTGAGGACATGAGATTTCAAATATTTCCATCAGATCCCTTCAAGGGTCCACACTGGAAAATCAGTTAATTTGAATATTGGCTTTGACATAAGCCAGAGAATGGCTTTATTCCTCCATTTTCCTTTCAGTGTGGTAAGACCTTACAGGCTTGTGGAAGGGGACATAGTTCTCTTTTGCACCATTACACAGCAATACTAATGGCTGGCTTCAAAACATACTCATTTTCCTGACAGACTGCCTATTTTACATCTGCAAATACATGTATATTTCTCTGTGTGCTTCTTTTTCAGGCACAACTTCAGCACCTCTCCAGGAGTTTGGTTTGGACATCTAGTTTCATACAGAACTTGCATCTCTGCTTTTCCTCCTCTTTCCTCCCTTCACTTTATTTTCGTATCTCATGTCAACATACACTACAGCTGTGCCTTGTTTGCCAATGCCAGGCTATAGTGCCTCCTTCCATCAACCTCTTAATATGCATATGATTTAATTTTCTACCAGCAGGACACGTCAGTTCAAACACAGGACACATTTGAAACAGCAAAAATACAGCCCAGAATCCAGCATCTAAATCAATATCCTTACGAATCAACAATTTTTGGCAGTTTTGAAGTTACAGTGGATGAAGAAAGTTACTATGTAGTGGTTTCCTAATTGGCAAGATAAATTGGCAGCCACTTTTACAGCAGATCTGTTAAGAGGATGTGCCACGACTAAAGGTCTGATTCTCTGCTGCTCACAGAGGAAGAGGGGTCTGCAGTGCTGAGAATGATACTTGGTTCTGAAGTACTTTGCTGTTGTTTAAGGAAATGCGGAGCCTGGATTTGGTTTTGGCTCTAGAGACAAAAGTGTTCATGCTTGAAATTCATAAAAGAAAGCTTATTTAGAAATTAAAGCCACACTGTTGCATGGTTAGCTTATAACATACAATTGATCAGGGGTTTATCAGGGAAAAATAAAAAGAATTAGGTACCATGTCCTCTGGAGTAAATCAAAGGATGAGATAGTTTAAAAAAAAAATATTAAAAAATAAAAAACTAAAAAAAAAAAAAGAGGATAAATAGCAATTGTCAATAAAATTGAGAAAATAAAGATGTAATGTAACGTTAGGCAAAAAATATTGGCACAATGTTTTATTTAAAAGCGGTAATAAAAGCATTGCTCACTTTGATTTCTGCCCTTTCTGGTTTATTGTTGATATAAAGACAAATTGACTCAGACTTCCAGGAGCAGGAAAGCTACGATCCACTGTTACAGGCATTTTAAAAACCAGCAACGCTGTAATTCCTGATTCATTATTAACAAGATTGGCTTCGCTACGTGTCGGTATTTTTATGAATTGACTGTGACTTACGGCGAGTTTAGGCCCTGACAAACTCGCTGCAAGACAAAGAAGGCTTTGCATGGCAACGGCGAGGTGCATTGGGTAACAACACGGTACTTTGATCCACCTACAGAGCATGATTAAAGCTACCACATGCATAAAGAATTCAGATCATATATAAAGAACGGCTGAGCATTTGAAATTATGGATCAGAATTCTCCAACTTGCTTTCCTAATGCCACTGACTGCAATAGTGCCTATCTGGTTTCCATCAAGGCTATGTAAAATGAAATTCAAGTTTTCAGAGACTCATTTTTTTCTTCAAGTTTTTCTTTACTTTATGCAGAATTCCATAAAAGAGTGAATGTTCCTGTCCCCTGATGTGTCTCAGGTTTCTACTTATGACTACATTATAAGATTTTAAATTACACAGTAAAAAGAGAAATGAAGGCAGTGATAGAAGGTGCCTTTATACAGGAGCAGATCCTTCAGTAAAGAGACAAGCAAGAGTCTGAATTTGAATGTCAGAAAACTGACATCTGAGCTATATCACTCAAGGACACAAAGCAGACGTGCTATCTGGTCACGCTTAAACTTCAGGACAGACCCACCTTTCCCATAATCAGAAAGAGCTTTCCAGCACCAAATGGTCCCAGAGAAAGCCAGTGCTGGGCCATGAAGGATATCTGATGAGGTGAGCAGCAGGGCATGCTTCACGCTGCCTAGGAAAGAGCAGCACAAGATCATTTCTCTGCTTCTCACATAATTTAATTATTCTGTCACTACTGAAAGGCAATAAGACAAGTTAGTGGGACCCAAGTCTGCCATTTTCAGAAGCTGAAAATAAAGGAGGCTCTCCTGCAGTACTGGTCAGAGAAATTTCATGCTGCTATAGTTGAAGTAAACAGAAAAACAGAGAAAAATATGTTAGTGTTAACATACTGCCAATTAACAGAGCAAGTAGAGGAATTCAACGTGAAGATCTGAGGCTGACTCCTTTAAAAACTAACAACTTGATTTTCATGTTTGTGTTTACATTATAAAATCCCATTTGTCACCAATACATTTTTTAGACTGATTTGCTAAGAAAAAAAACCAGTTTATGGGATCATGCTGTCTGCATTTGTCTACCAGTCTGCCTCCCTCTCTCATACCCTCTCCTCACCTCTGCTCGTTACATTTTAAGGACTGTATCTAACTTCAGCCAAAGCTTGGCAGACAGTCAGAGGTCTCCAAAAATTACATTTCTGCAAGTGTCACAGAAGTTGACATCTGGGAAGAAACTTGCATTACAATGTTCCTACTGAGAGAAGTGGTTCAGGGAAAGATCAAAGACAAGAGACCTGTTGGACCACCCAAGAATTCACCTGACGGATACCAAGCCACAAGAAAGTCAACTTTCTTGGTTTTGCTGCTTAAGGAACTAAATAGTTATTTTTAGGATTAATTGTGGTAATTGTTGTATGTCTAGGTCTGCTGGATATCTGGCTGTTATTTATACCATTGATCAACAGTATCACGAGATAAGATGCTGCACAGACCAGGCTCGACTCACCTCCTCAGTTAAGTAGAGGACACAGATAAGGGGAGGGGAGGAAAACAGCAGAGGTGAGCCAGCACCACAGCTAAAGAGCAAAGGAAAGGCACACCTGGAAATGAAACTCAGGTCTTGTATTTCAACAGCTCTGAACATTTTCTCAAAAACTAGCACTGAAGCTGCTCCTTTAGCCCCCAGTTCCTGTGAGCTTCACATACTTCTTGTCACGTGTTAGCAGCAGGGATGAAAAGCAGGTTAAGTGATAAAACATGGGGTTTAGCCACAGATTAGGGAATTCCTAATGAAATAATGAGGTATCTCTATGACTCCATTTAAAATTACTTTTCACATAAAGATACCACATTAAAGAAACCTCACATGGAAATGCTTGACTCCCTAAATTAGCACTTCTTCCCTTCAAAAGGGAGAGAAACAGACTCAGAAGTGAGACACCATGACAGCAAGACACACCACTCCATGCAATCCTAGCATTTATTAAGAAATTAATCTTTCTGATTGTTTATAGTAAGGGTGCTTTTCCCTCCCTACCTTTGAAAGCAAAGTGTGATCCCAAATCCACACGGCCTCATCAGCAGAGTATCAAACAAACCCTTTTTGGTTTTTGTTTTAACAGGGAATTTGTCAGTTCAGTATCTGTCAAAATCCTTTTGAAAATAATTGCTTCTAGTTTCACAACCATATGCTGAGACACTCATATCTAGCACAGAGAAGCCACAGGCATCAGTATCAATATCACCCATCAAACAGATTAGAGGCATCTTCTTCCAGTTTAGGGACAAACCCAAAAGATTATACACCAAATTCTTTTCCAAAATAAGTTTATATCCAGAAATATCCAGTTTTGTCTTCCAACAGTACAATGTGCAGAGGATACCTCAGCCTACCATCACCCAGAGCATCGCCTAGTCGTGTCTAATTGGCGTTGGTCCTGCACTAGCTGTCCTGTCTTTGGGCCTGATTCTGACCTTGCTACTACAGTGCTGTAAGTAGGCTATGTAAGAGACAGCTTTCATCACTTGAAATTCTGGTCCAGAATACTTACCAACAACCTATGTTAACATGAATTGTCAAACTGTGTTATAGGCTTTACCAGAATAACCTGCTGTACACTGTGCTGCAACGGGGAACTCTACCTCCCCTTAGAGCTAGAGCAGCCCTTAGCACGACTCATGCACGGACCCCAAGTCCTATTCACTAATCCCATGCTTACTGCATCGACTATAAACAACTGGTCTCTTTCTTCCTCAACCTGCACTGTGTCTCTAAGACAGCAGCATTTGTGCCCCAGCTTCTTGTCAGTAGGATTAAAGGCTGAGAGATGCCTGAACAAGTGGCTGTAACATATACAAAAAATGCAGTCTGCGATGATCAACGCCTTCTCTGAGGGCTGTATCACTAAGCCCATGTCCATTGGCATGCCAGGCTGCACCATCCAGCTTCAAAGTTAGGCCATGTCTTTGTTCTCTCATGAATATTTCTCCTCCATTCTGCATATCTTCTCTTCACTCTCTGTGCAAGGAAGACTTTAAAAAAAAAATCTCACTTTGTGAACTTTCTTATGCGTGACAGAAAAAGGAAGACGAAGAATACAGTTATTAGGCAGATCAGGTTCAGAAGGAATCACAGAAGAAATTCTTAACTCCCTGACCTCATCTAAGAGGGTTCTCTTCAGCCTGGCTTAGAGTTTTGTAGGCCCTGAAATGAGAATATGGCCATGAATATGGGAACCACATCAGGCTGATTCTCTCAGAAAAGAGAAGTTTTTACATATAACCCCACTGGATACTAGCATTATAATTGTCACTTCTGTCCCAGAGTTAATTTTCTGTTGAATGAAACACACTGAGCCAGATGGATCTACTTCAGGAGGAGGATCAGGCTGGCATGGTCTAAAATCAAAGATTATTTGGTTTGTGTATTCAAAGCTGGAGTAGCTGAGAGCAAAGTGTTCAGTGCAGGTGCTGATATGTTCAGGTCTACGCCTAAAGGAGTATCCTGGGAAGGATATGTCAAGTGAGTTTGCCAAATATTAAATTGAAGAAAGATGGAAATTTCTAATTAATACCTGCAAATGTTTTCACTGCTCCCTACAATACTAGCAGTGAATAAACAAAAGACATTCTTAAAGTCCTGAGAGGGCTGCAATTTCTAGCACACGCAAAAGATGATTAAAAAGTGGGAGAAAAGACTGACCACCAGAAGGAAATGCACAGGCAGGCTCCAGTGGAGCATTTGGCCACCCATATCCCTGTGGTGGTGCTGGAAGTCAGAAGCCTAAATCTGCAGACCTGGATTCTGGAGATTCTCCATGTGACACAGGAATCATGTAACAGAACTACCAAAAAAATGTGGTTTCCAAACTCAAGGTCATCACAGGCTAACACCTAAACCACTCAAACACCCCTTTTTCCAATCCAAACCCACTCACTTCTTGTGTAAGTTGTAAGCATCAACTATTTCAGCAGTTAGGCAATTTAGTATTAGGATTTTTTATACCTCGAACATGATCAGCTCATTCTTCCCTCATACTCTGCTCCCATCTGTTACACAGAGCCACCTGCAATCTATCATCATGTTTTAGGATCAACAGCTCTGTGCAGCAAAATCTGTTTTTCCCATTAGAGGTGTGAACTGTACCCAGTCCCTGATCAGCACCTCCAGGACACAAATGTCACAGGAAAACAGAAGCCTCACTGGCCAGCTGACACCAGCACAATGGGTATCAGCATCTTCCATCAGCAGGTTTGTGCTTGTGGTCATCACCAACGGGACTGAGTTTTGAAGATGCAAAATTGTGCAGCTATCGATAGCCTCATTTTATACATGGCTGGATGACTAGAAATCTGCCTTATAAGGAATCTATAAAGTGACTGCAAATGTTAATCCTAAGGAAGGCTAACCTTTGGGTTATACAATACTATTTCAATTGGGGTATTTTTAGTCTTATCACTGTCTTCAGTACAGTATGCACAGGGAAGAATACCACCAATCTTTTCTACAACACAAGGCTTGCTTGAAAATGAGTAAATATAACAAAAAATACACTTTTATTTACAAAAGCTTCACATCCTAGAGGCATATGAGAGCTGTAGAAAAACCAAACTCAATTTCTAAAAGGGCAGTAAGGCCTCATTGCCAAGTAAAATACAAAACCAGCATAAAGAATCCAAATGAAAAACAACCAATTAACCCTATCACCCCACCAAAAATGCCAGGTACAAAATGAGAAGCAAACTTCTTCAGTATTGCAGGAGAGGGCTTTCCAGCTGTCATGGTGGATACCTTCCAAGAAAAAGAAGCTCCTGTGCACAAACCCCCTTTTGCTTTGCAAATGGTTCAGCAGAAGCTCGGCTAAGCTGCTAGTCTGGGCTGAGAGAAATGGGAATTGGAGACTGTGTGTGACCTTGCATAAGTTCCAGTTTTTGAGGCATTCCAAAGTGTTCTAGCACACTAAGAATAACTCCTAGCTACTAGCACCTGGGATCCAAGCTCAGGGCTTGCAGAAAAGACCTGCTCTCCCTCCAAGGAGGGATCAAGCCTTTGGCTAAGGCTTGTGATGGGGCTAGTCAACAGAGGTGTGGATGAAAAGTCCCATCCTTGATTGAAGTCTGAAAACGTTTGCCCATAATAAAACCCACAGCTCTATAGAATGCAGCAGAGGTTTAATTCTTCACCTAAGGAAAAGTTATATGATCCTTTTTTTGGTTTTATATTTTAAACAGTATACTGGTTGTTAAAGCATCCAGCTAGGATGCAGATAACCCACACGCAAATAATTGTGCACGTACACTAAAAATATTTACTAAATGAAACTTGAGGAAAAGCCTAGGTTTGGATCTCGGTTAGGCTCTGTGAACGAGGCATCAACTTGCTCAATGCTGTCAAGCAGAGACAAAAATTAACATAGGGAGGAACAGATCTCAAAGGTCAAAAAGTGCAGGGCTTCTACCTCACAGGCACTGGCTGAAAGATGGAGGGAGCAATGTCTGTGGGAGCACAAGAGGCAGCTGAGGCATGTGGTGTTGTGTCCAGCAGCACGTGTAACAGACATGGCGTGAGGATACCACTTTGGTTCACAGTAGGTAGGCAGTACTATGCACTGTTGTGCAAATACAAATCAATCTCTGAACAAAGTTTGTTCAGGTACAAGGAGCAAGATAGCCATGATACGACTGCTAATCTGGTGCTAATCTGACCTCCTGGTCTGTGTACTTCCTTTTGCAAAATGCAGACTGGAGCCAAACAGTGCAAACACAGAAGCAATCAAAGACTCCCATAGTCAGGGTCAGAGGTAGAAAGGCAAAGGTCACCAGATCCACACTAGAAAGGGAAATCACTTCAAAACCTTCAAGAAAGAAGGATGCTGTTCTTAATCATACTCAAGTAGTACAGGGACACAGCATGAATTCATCCTTTATGCTACATATACATCACCATAACTAGCCAATAGACTATTCATCCGGTGGCAGAAGTACCTTTATTTGGGCAAATTTACTACTGGAGTTACTCTGCTGATAACTACTTGCTGTGCTGAAGCTGCTGGATCAATATCACAGATAAATTTAGGCAACAGACTTCAACAGGACTACGTGCATGGGTGAGCTGAGGAAAGTTTGGATCATTTCTGCAGGCATAAAAACCTGTTTGAGCAAGTTACCCCATCCAACCAGCAATATCTGTCACTGTCCACACAATGCATTGCTGACAGCAGAATGGGGGTTGGCAGCACCTGTGGTTTGCTTAGAAAACAGTGTTGGGATTTGTACCTGACTTAGCTTCCCAACTAAACAGGACTGCTGACTGTATCACAGAGAAGATTTTAAACAGCTCTCCCCAGGAACCAAACCTAGTAACACACTGCTAACCCCACAGACACCAGCTCTGTGCTTCACAAGTCTATGAAGCCTATGACAGAGGACACCTCTCTCAGGGATCTATGCAGAGTCCAACACAGCCTTAGGTGAACCTCTATAGGTAGTAATTGTGTTTCACAGTATCTGAGTATTTAAAGGACTTCACAGAAGAGAGAGACCTGGCAGGATTCATTTTATTCCCTGATCAGTTTGACATTAAAGCCTAGTTGGGAGATTTGTTATGCTGCTTGTACCAAGCGGTGATTCGAATGCAACTCTAGCAAACCTGGTCTGAGTCAGGGCTTGTAAAGCATGTGAGACCCTTACACTACTGAGCGCTTATTCTCATGAGTACTCCAGCACAGGCAACAGGATTGTCTGTATAAGTAGTTCTGAAATGTAACTAAAAGGTAGATAATTGAGTCCCATGGCTGCCTTTTGCCTACACAGGCTCAGATTTTCTCCTCTCCCTCCTGCCACAGCTAATTGACTGAAGAGGGGAAAGGAGTGGTTTGTACAGCCAAGGAATTGTCCTCCTGGACACAGATAACAAAGACCTTTACATCAGCAGCTTCTTTCCAGAGTCATGTAAGTAAGAATGGAAGGAGGTATCAGGGATCTGTTGGGGGATACCTTGACTTTTGCCAGTGCTATGCCATTTTACAGTGGCTATTCAACCCGAGGGAGATAATGAAGTTACAGCAGCTGCTTAGGCATTTTGCTCAAACGTTTAGCCCAGGAGGTTAAGACTGAAGGAAATGCACTAAAGAATCCCAGAGGCACAACATGTTCCTTTGTATCTGCATCCACTGAGTCTGGGTTATTCAGATGTGATTGCCAAATGATGCTGTGAAATAGGTAACCCTCTCCGGTAGTAATCTTGCATCAAACAGCTCTGCCTGACAGAAACATTTTTAAATAACAGTGCTTAGAAAAGCTCTTTCAAAAACCTCTTCCTTGGTTTAGTTTTCTTAATGATTGCCCATTCTCCCAGGATGACATGCAAATTACAGCTCAAGTATTATAAGTATAAATCAGACTGTGGTGGCAAGTGAAAGGGCTTCTAGAGAACAGCTCCATAGGGGGTGGTGCAAGGCTTAAAATATTCAGAAATCTATATCCTCACCTTTTCTAAAAATGTTTTACTCATTTACTTAGACAGCTCTTCAGCCCCTGAGAAAACTATGCATCTACACTGCTCATGATGACAAAGCAGAATCAGTCTATTGTCTTCTCAGCTATCTACCCTGCAGGTGTCCTCAGACTCTCCTCCAAAGCCAGTAATCAAGGACATACTTGCAAAAACATTATATACATACATAAAAACCCTTTTGCCATTTTTCAGAGATTCCCAGAACCGGCCCTTTTCTACTTCATTGTTTCACTAAGGAGTCCCCTCACTGAAGATATAAAACAATTCATGGTCAGGCTCATCCTTGCCTTGAGAGCAGATTCCCAAGAAAAGCCATCCAAGTAAAATAAAGGGGGAGGCAGGTAACAACATCTGCTTCACAAGACAGCTTTGCAAGACTGGGCAGAATGCACACAGAGTAACAGCCTGATGGCAAATAGCAAGTGGGTTTACTTTATCCTGAGGACATCCATTTCTTCCTCCTGCTACAAGACCAACAATCCTATCTATAGACATCGAAGTGAGCCCTCTCAACACACTTTTCAGCAAGATGATTTAAGACGCACAAGCACACATACACAATTATTCAGAAATGAAATGGCCTAACAAATGCAGTTAATGCCTAACTAGACTCTAACAAAAGAGGAGTAGGAATCATGGAATGGTAGGGGTTAAAAGGGACCTCTGGATACCAACTAAGTCCAACCCCCCTGCTAAAGCAAGAAGCTGGTAAGAGCACTCCACTGGATTTCCCACAGGAAGCGCTGCTGCACTGTCATTCCACACACAGCAAGTCTACGTTAGCTAAAAAGGGAGCACAAACCTACTTTCCTCACTATGGGAAGAGAATGTCAGAGGGATAAGAAAACATAACTCGGTTCCAAAATACCATGTCCTTGCACATACACACACAGCTCACACCATTTAGATCTACAGAGATCACAAGTGTGACATTACTTCAGCTGGTAAAGCCCACTTTCAAGAAAGGACCATTTTGTCACAAATAGTAATCCCATCCTCAGTTGTCTCTGTTTTACAGAACCTCTTACTGATGCAAGTGAATGTCCTTTCCTACTGTTTCGGAGTTCAAAAAACCAGGGCCAGAGAAGTCACACAAGTTATCCATGCCACACTCTTGTATGCTACCAGTGCAGATACTGCGGGCAATGAAAGAAGACAGGATAAAAATTAGCAGTAAACCAACAATGAAAAGATGAAGTCTACCAAGCTTTGAACCTATGTTCTGAAGGATATGGAAATTCCCTATCCTTCAGCATGTTGGAAAGTTTACCAATAAGAACTCTAAAGCCTAGCAGATCAGACTGAGAAATAAATTACAGAACCAAGACTGTCCCTTTCATCCCCAGTACTACAATGCATTGAAATTCCAAGTAACTCAAGCTAAATGAGAGGACCTGAGACCAAGTTGCATCACAGTGCTCCCTCATTACTCTCTTCTGTTCCATAAGGCAAGCAAATCTTGGCTTAGGAGATAGTCTTGCTACAGGTATTTTTAATGCTCTTTTTATGTCCTACAGGACTGGTCAAATAACCAGCAAGTGTCAGTTGTGCTGTAGCTTCTCTCTAAAACTGCCTGGGAAACCTGGGTATTCCAGAACAACTGAAAGGATAAATACTACAGGGCAGAAAGATAACTTTTAATCTGTTTGATCTGCCATGCTGTCCTTGAAAAAGGTTTTACCTCCACCTACGACGCTTTCAGACATTCACAGCCATTTCCATGGCACCATAGGTGGGGGTTTTAGGAAAAGCAGACACAAGTCATATACACATTCAATTAGCACTTGGCTGCTTTAGCTCTGTGCTCTCAGGAAAAGATGACTTTGGGTCAGTGGGAGGATCTTTATCTGGCTTTCATTCTCAGAAGCTAAAGTTCTCTTATTTCAGAGGACAGTTTTGATCAATAGGACTACAACAAGGTTGGAAGCAGCTCTGCTGTCATTGGCTTTCTTCCTTCCTGTTATCCAAAACATCACAGGCTCTTTTTCTTTTTTGCTCCCCTTTCAGTTTCTTCATTTAAACTAAGTGATGGAAACGACTACCAAGTGAAACCCCACAAATAATAACAACAATAAAAAAGTATGCCAATTATACTGAGAAAGAGAGACTGAGTACCCATTAGTAAGGTTAGAGAGAGGCATTAATATAAGAAAGAATTGTTAAACATGACTCATTTCTTTTCCTTCCTTTCATAAATCTTATTATTTCCTTGGAGAACAGCCATGTACTCAGTGGCTGGAACTGCATTCTTAAATGATGCTCTACTACCTGCCTTTACTTACTAAAAAAAATCAAATAAACAAAAAGAACCCCACCTTAAACTTAAAAAACAACCCCACCTCCCACTACCAAGGGTATTAAGAAAGCCAGGTTTTCTAATCCTCTAAGCCTGTATGATGGTTATAGATGTGCAACAACCACACTGCAGCTCTACACTAGAAATGACAGACCCATATTTGCTTTTCCAGCTCCAGCCACATCTACATAGATATGGAAAGAAATTGAACTGAAATACCTCCTAAAAGGTAACAAAACCAACAACAGTCAAAGATTTTCTTTCCATCTGTGTAAACATTGCTTTTAATCATATATAGTACAAATGATTCAAGTTCTACAGAAATGAGTCAATGATAAAAGTACCACATGATTTTCTTCTGTCAAAATAAGCTTTCTTCCCAGCTGTGAACACAAAAAGCAAAACCAGAGAGTACAGGGAGAGACTTTAAAATCACTGATGTGCTGCTGGAATGAAGAGATATTTTTTCATATTTGTCAATATTTTGAAGAGTTGAATGCAATTTTGCGTGTTTTATAAAAGAGATTTACTCTCTTCTTTCTACCAAACCTTCAGACCTTTTCTTCCTAATGTGCCTAAATAGAGCAATACTATTTCAAATATTACCTTTTATTTTCATAGGGGCTATCCAAATATTGACTCAATGTTTTCTCTTATTTTGGGGAATAAAATCTTGGACTTCCTGAAAGCTCTGATCATGTGTTTCCTCAGCTACATAAATCAAGACTAACACAGCTAAAGCCAACATGAAGTGGAAATGAAGTCTTTTGGACTTGACCATCACTTTGCAATACAGGTGGTCAGGCCTTGACAATGGTTACTTACCTAAGCTTGAGTAACTGATATAGAACAACAGAAAAATACTCTCAATGTTATAGGCTGTGTGGGAAACTGACAAACTGCAGCTTAATTTAAAAAACAAACTAACCAACAAACAAACCAGGTAGATGATATTTTTTACTCCTGCCTTCACTAGGTCCAAACTTGCATTTCTTAAAAAAATCCTCAAAATGAGACCATCCTCAAAAAGAAGCTAGTCACTAGCATAAGGAAAGCACATCGTTGAGAGTGGTCCCCACAGGTAAGTTGATACCTTAGGAGATAATTATGGGCTAAGTTTGTCAGATGCATGTTAGCATCGGATCAAAACCAAATGAAATAGAAATAGTTATAACATGAGAATCTGTTCTGGGCTATGAGAAGATGCAGTTTCATTAACACAAGGCTGGTAGTCACAATCATTCCCCACACACATGTGGCTTTACCTCTCTTTACTACAAAAGAATTACTCTTCAGCCTAAAGTTGCAAGCTGTAAAAGCTCTTTTTGACAAATCTGCCATGGACATACGCGTGATTCATTTGCAGTCTCTTTCCAACTCTTTACTTTCAATATGGAAATTGGGATCCATTTTCCATCGGTTCCAAAGCTATGAAGAATAAACTGTCCCTTTAAAAATACTACTGTACCTTTTAAGCATGCAGATTGCCAGGCTGAATTTTAAATGCAATCACTTTGCTTCCAGTACACTCTAAAAATCAGGAGTCACAGTCTGCATGAATCAGTCCTCTGTACCTAGGACCTGCTATTTCCATCATTTTAAGCCTGTGTGCTGCAATTATGTGAATTGTCCACTCTTTTTCCCCAGCCTCCTCCAGGAAACCTATATGCAATATAAAACCCATTTATCATACTGGAAATTGTTATTGTATTTAATCTTCCCCAAAAGAGCAAAATCAAATTATGATGTGTAAAGAATGATTACCTGTCAAATTCAAGGGAATACTCCAAACTTTTCCTTCCATGTCTGCAACAGAACAGGTCAAAGAGGTCTAATGTAGAAGACATGGGTAGAGAGACATGATGTGAGCATACATAATGAGAAGATGAAAACTCTCTTAATCTTTGCGGATTGAATGAAATCTAATTACATGCTGTATTGATTGTTGTGTATTACTGGAAAGAGACAGTGAAAAGGGAAAAAGGCAATTACAGTGAAATTCTAGTCTGACCCTTCAATTGCTTTTGGCATGAAAGGTTACACTCTACTCGGGGCATCAAAAATTCTTTATCCTCTATGGTAAATCATTAGCAACAGACACAGATGCAAAAGTGATTTGGGGAAACATTCAGTTAATTAAATATTTTTTTTTTTTTTAATTTTTTTTTTTTTTTTTTTTAGTTTTTAGTTTTTCCCCTTTACAAAAAAATAGAAGCAAAGGAAGAATTATATCAAGGTGTTATCACTATGCCATTTCATGAATTGCTACTAAGGCTATTTGGCATTAGTTCTGTGTTGACTGACAATAAATCATATTCATCAATAGAAATGCCATAGTAAAAATGAAAAATATATAGATTGATGAACTAGATCTAGAATAATATCAAAATTAATGTTATATCTGAAGTAAAATATTAAGAGGTAATATATAGTTTCACCAAGGATATTCCACAGACACATTTCATTGCTTTCCTTTCCCTTTGCATGCTTCATTCATTTACTTCCACCAAAACCAGCAGCAGCTGGGCGTAAAGAAAGCTTTCAAAAATACTACTTTGCTAAGTTGATAGAAAACCAAAGCACGAGCGACTGAAAACTATTGTTTGGGTGTATGTCTGCGTGACTCTGACGGGAATCACAGCAATTCTCATTCATACCATTCTAAAAACTCTTGTTCTGCCAACGATAATTGCAAGGACCAGCTTCTTAATGACTTTCACACATGGTCCTCTGTGTTCTGCACACACCTCCACAGGCGCTGGATGCACAGTTTTTATTCAGGCTGAAAAGTTAATGAGTTCTCTAGTGATCAGTTTCAGGCTGCCTCTTGATACACTTGTAACATTACTGTTTGTGTTTGTTTCCTTGCAAAGGGTACACTTTCAAATAACGTTTGATTGCATGCAAACAAGTGAGTAGACAGAAACAAAAGGCTGTATAAATGCAGCTACAGAGCTCGTCTTTCACAGAGTGTCTTTCAATTGCACTGGATCTTCAACAGAGTCTCTAGAAAATCCAGGTTTAGGACTAACCCAAATAGAAGAGAAAAGTGAAATAAAAGAACACTGAGACTTTACTACAAAATAAAACAAAACAAAAACAAACAAAACTTTATAAGTGGCTCTAAATTTTCTGATCTCAACATAGAAAGAACAGAGAGTAGAAAATTGGAATACTGATCTGGACAGACCTACTATTATAATAATAACATTGAGCTGGACCCAAACTCCTGGTGCTTTCAGGAGTTCTGGGTATGTAAGGAATTAATATTCATTATGACTGAAATCTGTCTACCCATGTCTGTCTCTATATAAAAGTGGCTTTCACCCACCTCATGAAAAAATAACATCCAAGAAAGCCTCAGATGGCTCTCTAACCTTGTGATGAAGCAGTATACACAGGATAATGCCTGAGCAACCTTGCTTGACATCAGGATGAAACTGCACAGTTCCAGAGCAGAGAGTGTGGTTCTGCAGTACCAGCCTTTCTGTGAGACATGGTAGAGCATTGTCACAGAGAGGCTTCTCTGGTTTTCACTGCTGCCAGAGCAGCATTATGCCCATTAACAGCATATGTAATGAGTCATGATATTAAAAACGGAATACCAGTGAGCTAAACCCAAACACAGGCGCTTGATCCAGATCTCACTTAAAGTGATGTAACTGTGATGATTTCAGTGGAGCATCTCCTTATTTAGGACTCTTCAGTTTTGTTTCCACAGGATGGGGGGGAGGGGGAGAAAAAAAAAAAAAAAACAAAAAAAAAAGGAAAGCAACAAAGCATCTTTTCACAATGGTGATGAAATAATTATTCTGTGTTCATGTACCACCATGTAATAAAGAAAACAATTATGTCAGAGAGAAACGGAAGGGGAATAAATAGGAAATTTGAATAGCTCAGCTTGAAGAACTTTGTGTATTTTCCTGTGTAAGAACTTTCAAGAAACTGCCTGCAGTGTTTATTATGACCTGAAGAAGGAACATAACATTTAAGTTCATGTAATTTCACTATAATGTTTCATATCCAACAAACTAAACTAAAGAAGTTCCCAAAATAGAGGCATATGTTACGGAGCACTTCCCATTTATTGTGAAGCCACAGTCACTATGTGCAATGGTCCCTGACTAGTACATTAAGGACTCATGCTTATTCTCCTGGGGATGCCTCACTGAGATGAACCCAGAGCAGGTAAATCCTACCCAAAGTCTCACCTCTGACCAACACCAAAACCAAATCATTTCAGGCCAAAACCACCATTCAGTTGAGCAACAATGGATACAGTTTGGGGACTGATCTAATTTAGTTTGGGAGCTCTACAGCACTGTTGATTTTAGGAAGAGGATTTCCCTCTTAAATGCTACATTCTTCAAAACGACTCCAAAATACAGTTAGGAAACACAGCTGTTGATGCTTTCCCTCCTATTCATGAATGTGTATTTTTGTGACTAACAGCCACACTCCACGTTCTCCTTCTCTCTTCCCCGTTTCCGACAGATGAGTGTGTAAGGGAATGCCTGCTCTGTAACACTTGCTGCCATGGACAGCATATTACCATAACAGTTGAAACTACTTCGATTTATGCAGTCATTCCAAAAGTAGTAATAGGAAATATACTTTATCCTAACTCTCCTATGTGTCTGCATTTTGAGACTACAGCAGCCTTTGTTAAATCAATGTTATGAGGAAGATTTTCATAAGCAGCCTAGAAGCACATTGGGTAGAGTTGAACATATTTACACTAGAAGTTTTATTTGGTACTAGACGCTAAATGTTACATTTATATTATAATTTCATGAAAAAGTTCACTCCTTCAGCCTCTTTGTATCCAAAGCAGTGAAGTATTTAATCATGTACTTATTTCTCTGATGTTCCACATTTAGAACTTTATGAATCTACGTAAACACAAAGGCACTTGTTTTGAAGAATTAGTTTCTATGTGAAATATCAGTTGTCCTATAACAACTTTTATGGCTTAGTCTGTTCTAACTACCAGGGAAGAGCTCTTTGCTTACCTACCAAGATTTTTTGAGGCTGGCGAGGTAGAATGAAATGTTATTAAAAGAAGCGGTGGATGCTTCCCCTCCTCATCAAAGATAATATCCCATAGAAGTGGCAAAGTCATTAAGGAAACATATGGGTGCTACATTTAAAAAGACCATTAAAAGTACAGAGTGTAAGAACTCAGTAAAATGTTTTTAAAGTAGGTGCTTAGATCAAGTATAGACTTCCAGCTATAACCTACCAGTGTATTGGCTATAGAAACACCTACCCATTCAGAGTTAATATATCCAGGCAAACTACACAACCTGGTACAGTTTGTGGGGACTTCCACCAATCCTTAACCCATGAACTCTGCTGCCTTCTTAACTTTGCATCTATTGAGAAAGTCCTGACTTTGGACCGAGAGTTGGTGGGTGGGGGCTCAACAAATCCCTCCGGCAAACCCCCGCAGCCTCCTTTTTCCCTTCATTTCCAGCACTTCAGCACCGGGGGCAGTGCGTGCGGTGCCCGGGCTTCCCTCCCCAGCAGGAGGACACTTCGGGTGCTCTTCCCCAGTCTGCAGCAGCCTCCCAGGACACGGGGCACCACAGGACGGTTGCCTCCCCTCCCAGCCCTCCGTACCATTTAGCTGGTTGTAGACCACTTCCTCCAGGTGGTCCAGGCGCTGCAGGATGGACTCCCTGTCGGCCAGGCTGCCCACCTTGGCGCCGCGGCTCCTGGCCCGGCGGTCCGCGCTCCGGACGATCTGCACCAGCTCCTGGGAGCGGTCCTGGATCCTGCAGTAGACGGAGAAGAGGATGATGCCCACGAAGACCAAGATGTTCACCGTCAACAAAGTTTTGATTTTCCGTGCCACCGCCATGGGAGCCGCCGGCGCGGTGGCGGGGGGCACATCAAGGCGCGGCGGAGCCGGCGGCCTCGCGGCCACCCGGCGACGGGGCGCGCCCGGGGCGCGGAGCCGCGCGGAGCGGGGCGCGGAGCCGCGC
>JANIJG010018932.1:0-17253 GCA_024611175.1 Megaceryle torquata
GTGGATGGGGGATGACGGGGCAGGGACAGGGGCTCTCAAAGCAACTCCATCTCCCTGCCTGGCTTTCCTGTCTGTGAGCTGGTGAGCTCTGTCCATAGAGAAGTCCACACGAGGCTGTCACAGTAGCATCTGCATTACAAGAAGGCTGCAGCTCCTGGCCTTCCTACTGCCCCACTCAGGGCTGGGGTGTAAAGCAACGGTGTGGCCATACCTTGGTGTGTGCTCAGTGCAGCTGATCCACACCAGGCATCACCACTGCAGTCTGCTCCCTGGGTGCCTCAGAAAGGACCTGGGGTTCACACACAGTGCTGCCCTGAGCAGGGGGATGTTTCACTGCTCCATGGTTTGCAGGAATCTGTGATGCTCTACATCTGCTGAGACACCGCTAGCTCTGAGCTGTGGCAGCCTCGCAATTTCGTTTGGTGACTTCTTGTTCAACATGCTCCTTGATTCCCCCAGTTGTGTTCTATATTTGGAGACAGTTACACTACTTCAATTTTCTCTCCAATTGCCTCTGGAGGAAGCCTGTATCTCTCTCCTTTTTCCCTGGCTGGTTTATTTTTAGACCCTTCATTTCCAGCCATGTGTATTCCTGGGGCTTGGCCATAAATATTTTACAGCAATTTTCACAGGTGGGGGGAGCCACCGACACCTCCTGCCAGCTCTGCTCTGTATGTGTGATGCCTTTGTCGCCCTTCCCAGAGGGGAGGGAATTGCTCTGCTGACACAGGTGAGATGATGCAAGCAGGAGAGGAGTGTTGGATCCTGGCTTTGGGATTGCAAAGCATCCCTCCCCCAAAAAAAGTCCCTCTAAAATGAATTTAGTGTCAGGTTGCATCCAGGAGAAGGGGCCTGGCAGGGAGGTCAGGCTGAACCAGCACCATTAGAGATGCTGAGACCTAAAGCAGCTGTGCTACCTGCTGGAGGGTCTGGCACAGGATGGGGCTGTGCCACCCGTGGGGGTTGGTACCCCACCTGTGAAAGGGCATTGCAATTTTCTGGTGCTGTCTGTCCATAGGAACCTGGCTTTCATGCAGGAGGTGATGGTGGAGAATTCTGTCAGCCTGGCTATCTCATGCTGTGAAGTCTGAGACTAATCCAGCACAAGGTGGAACTGTACTTCAGACCAATTCTCTTTACCAACAGATTCAGCTTTATTGTTATTCCTTTTTACATGATTCTTAGTGCATCATTTCAAATAAACTATCAAACTGTACAAAGAAACAGAGATAAAAGAAGAGGTGATAAAGTTGGGCAGAGGTTTTTAGTGTCATGAACCGTCATGGAAAACAGTAGTCCATAGGCTCTCAAACTTTGAAGGTCCAAATAAATCTTACTTTGTTTCCTTAAAAAAAATGCTGCAAAATATAAACAATCAATGACTGTAATTAGCAGCTACAAGATCCTTCAAAACTGGAACTTGATTACTGTGAATGCACCTAGAGGAAAGAAAAGCAATCTGAGATAACAGTGACATAAATAAATAAAGTGTGGGAGGACAGTCATGGCATTGAAATGCAGAGGAATCACTTCTTAGCACAACAATAAATCATTGGACCACAGACAGCAGAAAGGAACAGAAACACAATTCCCCGCTTAAAAGAGTATAGCATGTGCATTGCAAAATGGAGGAAGCACAACACTGATGGGCTGGTGGGACAGAAAGGTTCAGCTGGATCTGAAGCACGGCTCCAATTGTGCCTTGAACCCAAAGTGACAGATGCCAGGGATGCTAAATAAGCAGACACTTGGCCAGTTTGTCTGAACAAGCAGGAACAGGAGAGTGATGTCTCACAGCAAAGCCAGGTGGGATTTCTGTTCGAGTTTTTAAAAAAATGAGAAAGAAAAAGAAATATAAATAGGCTACTGCATTTTTTAAAACATCCTGGTGGGCTGGTTGGACCCTCCACAGTCCCTCGTGTCTTCTCCAGGCAGCCGGCCTTCACTTGCACACTGAGGTTAAAAGCCCACAATAAAGTTTCCTTATATATATATTTATTTATATATATTCATATGTATATATATATATATAAAAAGGATAAAGTGACAAGAGGGCACTTCAGGCCTCTCCTGCTGTGGGCAGATGATGTTCCCACATGCTGCTGAAGACATCACTCGCTCGCTCGATGACTAGCTCGTGACACCCGTCCTATCATGACATGCTGAACGGTGCACCTCTTGGGGGAGAGACATGCTCCCTGCCGCTCTGTGACCTTCTCTGGGAGCGCTGGTGGTGCCACAGACCATCATCTCGGCTGAGTTTCCTGCACTGCCGGGAACTGTGGGCACGAACCAGTGGGGACTCCAAGGAGAAAGATGGCTGGTGGAGAAAAGAGCAACCCGGCTCTTAGAGAACCAGCACATCTCTTGTGCAGGCTGCGGTAGGAGGAAAGAAAAGCCACTGGTGCTGTTGGGGATGAAGAAGAGATGATGAGTCTATGATGCTGAAATGCCAAGAGTGTTGCCAGAGAGTGTCAACTAAAGCTTCTTTGATTTCTTTCACTAGAGCAATCACCATGTCATACATGTCTACAGTTTTGCTCATGTAATTTCCTAGGTAAAATTGTGCTCATCAATCTAGTCCAGGAGCGCAAAGCATCACCGGTTCATCCTCCCTGTGCACAGGTTCCTTGTTAAGTGTTTTGCTCTAAAAGGTCCTTTTCCACCTTACAGCTGATGGACATGTGCCCTTGGCTCAAGGAAGGGCTTGAATGTGTCTTGCGCAAAGCAATGTCGTCAGCCTCCACCTTGAAGAAACTGGTTTCGATTCTTTCCAGGTCATCTGTCCCAACTTTTATCTTCATGCACAGCAGGTTGATGTATGTCTCATAGCGGCTCTTCTGCAGGGAAAGAGGGAAGAGACAGCCTGGGAACAGGGATAGGCCACAGCATGTGTGGAAAGCAGAGGCAGTGCCATCTGCTACTGGAGGAAAATCCATCCTATATTGTTGGGATCCCACTAATCACACCCAACAAGTACTGTTTAACCACAGTACAATGCCTGGTCTATGCAAAGTCTGCAAAGATTAATCAACCCATTGTTGAAAGGGTTGAGGAGAAAGGGGAGGGCTGTGCAAGACTCTCCAGTTGCTCTTATGGTCTTGGCTGCCGCTCTGATTGTATAAGGCAGCTATAGGAGGCAAAACTAGACCAACAGATTTACTCCTTCCTTATTTAGGACATCCCCTTGATTGAATCAAATAATTCTGCTTGCCGTTGTTTCCATCCAGTGATTTGCTGGTTACTGCCGAGTAGTGCCCCCATTGCTCCTCACAGGGCACAGCATAAAGGGACACATCTCCTCTCTACCTGGCACCTCTATTCCAAGCCCAGGTGGAACCTCTTTTAAGGACTTGTGCAGTACTTACCCTTTCCACACATCTCAGAGGCCTTTACACTCTTCTTTGTCAGCACAAAGAAACCAGCATTTCTAGAGCACACCTCATAAACCGTATGAGATTAATTATGCTGTGGAAGTGCTGACTTCTCTTCATGGACTGAAAAGGCAGCCTAGAGAAAATGCTCAGATGGCAACTTCTCTGCAGGCATCCAAAACAAGATGTCTGCAGCAAGCAACTATTTGAAGGGTTGATACAAAGAGAAGGGACCCAGCAGCCAGAAGCTGTGGCTTTGGCAAGTCAGGATGGGCACGACACAAAAGGGTGATGCAGCCCTGGTATGCGGGAGGTGGGACATTTCCATCCTTGAATATTTCTGAGTCTCAGCCACAAAATGATACACTCAGCCTGGGATAACACTGGGAATAATCCAGGCTTCTGCTGGAAGCAGAAGTAGAGGCCACCAGCAGTCCCTTCCTACTGACACCTAACCTATGTGGTAGGAGTCACACCTTCTGCTCAACTCTCACTGCAACAAAATAGCCCATTTCTCTCACAATTAAATGCTGCTTAGACTTCTCAGAGAGTTTAAACTTAGCTACATGCATCCTCAAAGAGCCCGTAATCAGATGGAAAACTGGTTTTGGCATTATTTACAGAAATGGCTGCAGCAAAACAAGATTAATTCTCTTAGGGATTCCCTTAGCTCTTTATTTATGTTGTTGAAAAAGACTGATGCATACTGAAAACTGAACCACTTTCTTACTCAGGACCTAAGAATTGTCAAGTTTCAGCACAGTAAAGGAAGATTTTATTTCTCTCGTCAGTTTTCCTCTCCTCTGGTTAGAAATCACAGAGGGGAGGAAATGTCTGTTGCTTCTTTTTTTAGCTTCAGTGCAAAACAGTGAGTCTTGCTGCTGCCCCAAGACACCCACCCAGTTTGTGAATCCTTGTTCTTGTCTCTCCTTTCATGTTCTCCCAGGCTCACAGCATCCACTCCCAAGCTCCTAATTCCCCTCAATCAGCCAAGGTATCATTTATCACAGAAAAGATGAAAGTTCCTTTACCTCAAATATTAGGTAATGTTCTTTGAGTCTGTATTCCTCAGCTTCTTTTGACTTGAGGCTCTTCTCTACAGGATGTAATTTATGCTCTGCTAATTCGTCTGCAATCTGCTTCATTTTATTTTCATGAGACCTCAGCTGTTCCTCCTGCCGAGAGAAGCATGTCAGGTATTAAAATGTAGGAGTGCAACACCCAAGTGCATAGCCTGCTTGTTGATGTGGGATCTGTCTCTGCAAGGATGTCAGTTTAGCTGCTGTGCTGGAGTCAAATATGAGCAGTACCTTTGCAAATTCATCTGATAAGGAGCAGCTGAAACACAGGTATTTGGGTATGATCAAAAATCATGTATCACAAGTGCCAAGAGTGGTTTCCTCTGGCACCTGGGCTTCTTTAGCATCATAAACACAAAACGCTCTGCATCCTTTAACAGCCAGGCAGAACCAGCAGTGTCCCAAGGGCTGCTCATCCTGCTTTTTTTGGAGATAGGAGTACCCTTCCCATCTGGGCTCTGAGAGACATGACATTTGCCCACATCTGGTTCAGCAGTTAGGAGCTGTATCTCTGCCCTGGCATTTCAGGCTGTCCTTCCCTTTGCAGGGGGCCGGTGGCAGTGTGTCCCTACTGTTTGGAGGTGCTAAGGCATGTTGGGATTTCACTGGATAAGGGGAAAAAAAAAGCTACTTTTTGGTTGGCAGCTGCCCATTGTTCTTGGTTAACTGAGCCTTAGGCAGCTGTGGCTTGGTGCACCACGCATCCTTGCTTATGGAAGGTTTTCTTCACTGTTGAGTGGGATGTAGACTCGCCCTTCATCTATGGCTTTCTGGCTTGAGAAACAACAGGGTGCCACCTCTGAATGCCGTGTTATAAAATAAACCAGGGCTTTAGCCAGCTGTTGGGTTCAGTAGCAACAGCTGTTTCAACTCCAGCAACAGCAAAGTGCTGGGATGTGATGGGCAGAGAGGAATAAGCAACCCAGAATCAACAGCCATACAGGCAGGGGCACGTACATAGAGCTGCTTCCCAGCCATTGCAAAGGAAGTATTGGCCAGACACAGGGATTTGCCATGGTCTGTCCAAGTCACCCACTCCACTCTCCTGCTCCAGCCCTGAGCACCTCAATGTGTCTATCAGCCAGGAGCTGGGGGACATGCAGACAGGTTCAGCCTAAGCTGTGTGCTGAAGGGCTGGCTGAGTGCTGGGCACCCCTCCGTCGCTCCTGTGTTACCTGGCACAGCTTGGTCATGGATGAAGGCAGGAGGGGGCGGCAGAACTTCTTCATGGAGCAGATTGCAGCTGGGAAGGCTGGGGCAGAGAAAATGGCAGCAACAAGGTTGATTCGCAGGATCCAGGACAGCATTTCTTCCTTACTTCTGTTATGGAGGAGGGGGTAAGAGAGAGGGTGTCTTGTTAATGCTCCTGACCCAGGAGCAGCCAGCTCAGAACAGCCCTGGAGCCACAAGCTCTCAGGAGGCCCAATGGTGGCCATGCTTTGAAGCCATATCTGTTTCATCCTGGGTGAGCAGAGGACAACACTGGTTAATTGGTTCCTCTACAGTGCCCGAATGATTTCAGGGCTGTTGTCTGCCCCTTGAAGTCCTGGCAGTCCTGCCTTCCTCATCAGCTCTGATTGCGTTCCCTGAGGAGGTGGGAAGAGGTAGCATGGTGGCAAGGGCCAAGGATATCCTGCTCTTTGGAGAGTGGCTGCCCCACAACAGAGGTCCCAGAGAGCAGGGTGGACCTTTCATTTGTGGGACACTGCCCAGAGTCCCTCATCAGATCTGTTCAGGAACTGCTCCAGTGGGTTTTCACTGCACAAATTCAGATGTCAGGTTTTTGCTTGACATTATTACCCCAACCCAACTTATAGACAGCATCACCTACTGCGGCAGGAGACAAGAAAAACATCAAACAGAAGACGACTCAATCACACTTGACACTTACTAACAGAGCAACTTCCCTCTGCAATGGACTAAGGCAGAAAGAAAACATAGCCTGGCTGGATAGACTTCTTTAATGAACTTTAGACAGTTTCCCCCACAAATGTCAATGAGAGGAATCAGCAGCTCTTTAGTTCCATGCACCATACAGATTTTCTGCCCTCCACAGACTGACAGTAGAAGTTAGTAAGTAGGGACCTTTACTCAGCCCTTTACATCCCACCTTAACCTGATCAGCCCACCTTGGTGACAGATGAGAAAGGACCTCCAGGACTGACACACAGCTACCAAGAGTGACAGGTAGAAACTGTGACCCCCATGACCAAGTCCTTTACACCACTGTGCAGACCTCACCCTCAGCCCTTCAGCTCAGTATTTTCCTTCCCCCAGGTTTGTCCACTAATGTGTGTGTTGATCTGTCCAGGTCAGAGGGAGTCTGATGGTGGCTGGAGGCCAGGCTGCCCACCCAGGCTCTGTGGAAGAGCTGTTACTCACGGGGCCTGAAAGAGGAAGACTCTCCAGTCAGCTGTCTTCAGCTTGAGCACATTGGACTTCTTGCTGTAGTCAGAGGCTTTCGTGGCTAAGGCGTGGTGCACACGGATGGCATTTTTCAGATCCACTTCAGAGAGGTCTTTGTCAGGTTTATATTCATCCTGTGAAGAGGAACGTTAATTGGATAATGACAACACTAACATTTGTGGGCTACTTTAATGAACCTACCTTTCTCTCTGTGCTATAATCACAGAGTGCCGAGACCGGGAAAAACACTGCTTTGTACAGTAAATGAGAGGAGCTGATAATGATAATAATTAACATCTGGCAACTTCTTCCATCATTAAGTTCACTGGGAAGATATGAAGAAGGAGATGAAAGTTTTAAACATAATTATCAATAGTTATCTCTAACACGGCATATGCCTGAGGCGCTGGGGGAAGGTACAAGGCAGGGCCAGGTTTCTGCAAAGCTTCACCCACAGAGCAGAGCTCAAGCCAGGATGCGAGTCCTGATCGTTGGCAGGTACCAGTGAATGCATGTCCTGATCCCACAGCTTTGTGTGGCAGAGGATCTGGGCTCTGGTTTTTCACCATCTCAGGCAGCCTTGGAACAGCAGCATTCCTGCAGCCAGTGCCCCTCTGTGCAGGTGTGGGGCTTGCTGGGCAGTTGCCAGACTGAGCATGGCCCAACTGAGCCATGCTTGCTCTCTCATTAGTGCATGTCCCCCTATGGCACGAGCTCTTGTAGTTGTTAGATCACAATTAGACTGCAAATTGCAGCAGCATTCCCCGTATTCCTGCTTTACTTTCTCTATAAGTGGATGTAAGAAAGCCTGTCCCTGGCTAAAACAAACCACCACCCCACCACCCCCAACCACGCTGTCAGGACAGGGTGTCCTTGGAAGCACCTGCCTTCCCCTGCTGATTCCAGTGCAAACCTACAGGACTAACTTGCTCTTATGTTTTGCTTTCCTGGCTGTTCTTGACTGTCAGCAGAAGGGCAGCTCTGTCTGTGGTGGTGGTCTATGTGTCCCAGCCCTTCCTTAGCTTTCAAGTTAGTGCTTGGTCTGTTCTGCAGATCTGCAAAAAGATGGTGGGGTTTTTTTCTCCTGTGTCCTGGGGGTACAAACTCAGACGTTCAGGGAAAAGCCATGCTGCAGTCTCCTGGTTACTAGCCCTGGTCAGTAATGCTGTTCTCTGGTGTAGAGTCAGAAAGGTTTCCCAGTTGCTCTTCGGAGCACCAGGAATAACCAGTCCCCAGCCCATGGCTCACCCAGACCCTTGCTATTGATGGGAAATAATATTCTGAATCCTTTCCTTCCCTCCCATCCAGGAGACTGGTTGCCATACTGTGTTCATTTGCATGTGATACCTGGGCTTGTGCAAAGAAATGCCATGGGGCCCAGAGCCCAGAAATGTCTGGCACGGGTTCCTTGCTCATGGAACTGCCTTCTTAAGGGTGAATCCCAAGGAAAGGTCCTGGCTTTCAGAAGAAGGAGTGGGTGCTGCAGACACCCTGAATTAAGGGTCATATTCAGATAGGCTGTGCTGCGGGGCGGTATAGATTGAATTTTCTGCAGTGGGATGAATTCAGTAGCCAGAGAAATGGGCCATTAGCCTTTTAACAAACTAAAACCAATCTTTTGCCTTATGAACACCTAAAATGTTACCTGACTTGGAGAGACATAGTTGCTTCAGGAAGACGTTGCTGCTCGGGCCTCATATATTACAGATATTTTCAATTCTGGATGTTTTTCCAAGGCTGAAGCTCTTTGAATCTGAATAAATCTAACTGAGATGCCCATGGTCTCTTCTCCCAAGATAAGCTTTCTGAAAATGTTGTGCAAATAGGTAGGCTTAATGGCATGTGACAAGGAGAAACTGCCACAGCTGCAAACTGGTTTGACTAATGCAGACCATTGCCTTGAATGGTATCATCATGTGTTGCCTCTACTGGTTTCATGCTCACAGGCAACAATGTAGGTGTAAGGAAAAGCCAGCTCTTTTTCTAACTCTGGACCTGGCAAATCAGCATAAGGTTGAATCAAGCAGGTTCCCTCTATCTTCTGCCTCCCTGCTGGTGGAAACAGGCTGTGTTTTCAGGAGTGCATGGTGCTGGAGGCTCAGTCCTGCATGGGCTGTCTCTGCCAGAAAGCTCCTCTTACCGCCTGTGCTGCAGTTGTCACGATGATACATACGGCTGCCGATGCTGGGACACCTCTCTGTGCTCTTAAACAGGCACTCTCCACAAACAGCTCCGAGGCTGTCTGATGCCACACACACATGGCTGGAGCCCTCACAGAGCCCAGCACTTTCACTGCAGTGTAGGCTACACCATGTAGCCCTCCCCTGGAGAATAATCCCATTGCCCTTCAGCACAGCAAGGCAGCTCTATTCCAAAGCCTCCAGTAGCTTCTCCACATTTTGTCTCACTCCCTTTCTGAACTTTGATGTAAGTTTAAGTGTGTGCATAAACTGCTGCTGAGGAAGAGATGTGTCCAAAACCACAACAGTAACACAGACGCTTTCAGGGAAGGGATTCTGGTTTAAGCCCCAAAGAAACTGATTTATACTAAAACATAAGTAGTATCGTATCTGAAGGAACTTCAGGCAATGTTTTGTCCACATTATATTACCACTAACCTCACTCTCACCCTTTTTTCATGGTGTTACACTGCCATTTCTTTCCCATCAAAAGGTTTAATTTGAAATTGCAGGGCTGTTGAATTTTTGTCTTATGTGTCCTGCACTGCTCACACAGGTACTTGTCACTAAGAAACAGGCAAGGTGTGCTGTGTCACACCATTCCAGTTACCCTTAGCCCCCAGACCTTGAGTGGTGACATGTCTGTTTTTCCCTTGATTCTCCAGGTGAAAGATGTTGGGGGTCAGCAATTTTCAGGGTCTGTTTTGGGAATACCTTCCTGCAGGAATTGATCCCAGGTGTGGATGCTGTTTCTGAATCCCTCTAAATTAATTTCAGCTTTTAATGGTGATGGTGTAGACACACACCCCGTTCATGTGCCTCTCCTGTCTGCACAAAGGTTTTGCTTAGACATGCAAGATGATCCCCTTGTGTGGGCTTAGTTTCTGCCATGGCAGTATTCCATGGCGTCTTTGCTTCACTCTTCTGATGCCAGCTCTCCCCTACTGCCCACCTCTGTGGTGGGAGATCCACAACTAATATAAGCTCCCCATCTCAAAGCTTGTTTTGTCAAGAAAAGGCATCTATCTCCTATGCCTGCCTTCATAGTACACCTGGATGAAGTAAGAAAGTCCAGTGTACTGCTCCTGCTACTCTCTCCTCAGAACTCAGCACCAGCCCAGAGCAGTGATGTGAATATGGACACAGAGCTACAGAGACTGTGCCCTTTACAGCCTGGTCATCAACTTGACACTCCAAGTAGCACTACCATGGCAAGTGCCTGCCTGCACAGGACAGCATCTGTGGCTCAGGGCTGCACAGGGAACACCCTCATGGTTTGGGACAGACCCTACGGGAAGACCTGCACCCTTTTGAGGACTTACATATAAAAGCACCTTATGCTTTGTAGCTCTCCATCATTCCTGTCAATAACCCTCTGTGTGTAGTGATTAAGGGTTATTATCCCCATTTTACAGAGGTGAAGTAAGTTGCCAAAGGCCATGGAGTGAGTCGGTGCCCAGTGCAGATTAGAGCACAGGAGAGGTGTGCCCTGCTCCCAAGCCTACATTTCTTCCTCAAGACTGTGCTGCATTCCTTTAGAGGATCAAGCAATTGCTTCAGTAGACTGTGCTAGAACACGCTAATCCAGCGATTAATGCTGGCGAGTCAATGATGTGACATCTCTACATCAGCAGCTTTATGGCTGCTGCCTGAATTGCTTCTCACAGACTGACTTCAACCTGTCCACTCATCCACTCTTCTACCTATCACCCACTGTCTCTGTATCCGGCCATTCGTCCTTTCTATACAACTATCTCCCCAGGCCCTCTTTCCTGTCCTCCTTCCCTCTCTCTTTCACTCTTATTTCTACTCAACTTGCTCCCCAAAGCCAAATTGAGTAGAGTTTCCTATTAACCTTACGTCAATCTCCTCAAGCCTAGATTCTTGCTAGAAAAAAATTAGAAGCGGCTGAACCTGTGCTCCACGGTGACAGGTGGGTCTGGAAGCAGGTACTTTCTCCTCTATCTTCACATCAGAAAATCTTTTCTCGGTGATTTGTGCTCAAGCCAGGTTCTACCTTATGTTTTTCTGAAGGCATCTTATGCTGAGAGCTTGGGAGGCTGGCACATTGTTTCCTTCCTGTATTATGCAAACCACCCCGCAGGCAAGAAATTTCACTAAGAATCTACAGGGCAGGTGGATGTTTATCCACATCCTCTGCTGTGATGCTGGGCATGTTTGGAAGTGGCAGAGAAATGACTTTGTGGTCTCATCCTTCTGTCCTGTCTCTGCAAGCCTGGTAGACACTGCCTACAGCCAAGCCCAGCCCACAGAATCCTCTGAAGAGGACCATATACAGCTTGGCAGCAGCTCATGACTAAGAACCCACTATTTACACAAATCCTCTGCCTAAACAGTTGCCAGGTTAATTTCTGTTGTTTTTCCAAATGCTACTTCCTTGGGACATCCTTGGCATTCCATTTCCTCCTTCTAATTCTGTATCGGTTACAGCTGTTATTTATCAGAAACTTTCATAATCTGGCCAAATCTTAACTGTTTTGATTCTTCAGTCCTTGTCCTTAAAGGAAGCCCTCAGTCTCTTAACCACTTGGTCCTGAAGGTCATCTAGATAAGAGCATTGCTCTGCCATATCAGTCTCATCCTCACTTAAAATTCTAAAAACCTAGTACTAACATAATTAACTATTTTAATCCAGCAGTCTATATGGTTACTGTTGCTAGCCTTGTACAGCAAAAAAAACCCCAACCTCTCTGTCCCATCAGCAGCAATGACACTCAGTGCTGGCTTCTAGTGCTGTCTAAGCACACAAGAAAACTTTCAGTAAACTGGATTTTGGTGCAGCATGGGAAGAAAATTCTGTCCTGAAAGTGTATTGAATTCCAAATACACACCACCTCCTCAACAGACTCATCTCAAGAGATATGGCCTAGAAGTTATAGAACCGCAGAATCCTAGAATGGCTTGAAATGGAAGGGATATTAAAGATCATCCAGTTCCAACCCTCCTGCCATGGGCACCTCCCACCAGACAAGGTTGCTCAGAGCCTCATTTAACCTGGTCTTAAACACTCCCAGGGATGAGGCATCCACAGCTTCTCTGGGCAACCCATTCAGTGTCCCACCACTCCCACAGGGAAGAGTTTCTTCCTAATACCTAATTTAAATCTACCCTCTTTCAGTTTAAAACCCTTGCCACTCATCCTATCACTACACTCCCTGATAAAGAGTCCCTCCTCATCTTTCCTGTAAACCCCCTTTAAGGACTGGATGGCCACTATAAGATCTCCCCGGAGCCTCCTCTTCTCCAGGCTGAAGAACTTCAGTTCTCTCAGCCTGTCCTAATAGTGGAAGTGGCCTCCTCTAGCCCTGCTCCAACAGGTCCATGTCTTCCTGTGCTGAGGACTCCAGAGCTGAATGCTGTATTCCAGGTGAGGTGTCAACAGAGTGGAGTAGAGGAAGCAGAATCACCTCCCTTGCCCTGCCGCTCACGCTGCTAGGGATGCAACCCAGGGTGCCATTGGCTTCTGGGCTGTGAGCACATGGTGCCTGCTCATGTCCAGCTTTTCTTTCAACAGTCTCCCTAAGTCTTTTTCTGCAGTGCTCCTCATCTTGTGTTGATATCAGGGGTTTCCCTGACCCAGGCGCAAGTCATTGCACTTGGCCTTGTTGAACTTCATGATGAACTTCACTGGCCCACCTTCCCAGCCTTTCCAGGTCCCTCTGGATGGATGCCTTCCCTCCAGCGTGTCAATTACACCACTCAGCTTAGTGTCTGTGTGATTGAGACGCTGGAGGGAAGGGATCCATCCAGAGCACAAGGGATCCATCCAGGGCACAAGCTGGAACACAGAAGGTTCCATCTAAATATGAGGAAAAACTTCTTTCCCGTGAGGATGATAGGGCACTGGAACAGGCTGCCCAAGGAGGTTGTGGAGTCTTCTTCTCTGGAGATATTCAAAAGATGCCTGGATGTGATCCTGTGTAATGTGCTCCAGGCAAATCTGCTTTTGTGAGGGGATTGGACTACATGATCTCCCTTCCAACTCAAATGATTCTGTGGTGTCATTTGCAAACTTGCTGAGGGTGCCCTTGATCCCACTGTCCATGTCGCTGACAAAGATGTGAAGTAGCACTGGTTCCAATACTCCTTGGACACAAGGACAAGTTCTTGGTGAAAAATTCAGTCAGTTCCAAATGGGTTCTGTGATTTTGATGAAATTTCATTTTTTGTCCCCATAAAATTAGAAGTTAGCGGTAGCTCTGTACAAGTTAAATCCTCATATATCACCCGTGGTCAGCATGAGGACCTTTTTGATGGACTCCATGTGGAGACTTGTAATGAGACAAGTGACTGAGATTTAAGAATAGTGCCCATGACTTAAAGAACACCACACTTAGCGGGCTGGCAAAGATCTGGGCTCTCCTGGGTGCTGCAACTTCTCTCAGCTGCAGAAGAGAGCGGCAAGGCTGTAAAAACACCACTTGGCTAAGAGCAACCCATAGTGTAAATTAGCTGCTGCCAGATTTCTGTTGGCTTTGTGACATGTGCCATAGGATCTGGCAAAACACAAGAGTCATTAGGGTGTGCTATGAGCTCTGAGTCATAATTCTATGCTGCCCTGAGGATCTTTCTGCCTTTCTTATATAATCCAGTGTTTGTTTACTTTCATTGCTTTGGAGATAATAGTGCAATACACAGGAACATCTACCCACGGGGAGTGCAGTTCCAGCAAGGTGAGTTCAATGGGTTACTGCACAGCATGTGCTACTAAGGTAGTTCAGACCTAGTTCAGTGGGTTATGCCATTGAATGATAAACAATTTGGCATCCCTGGCTGGCTTACACTGACATTCCAGTGAGACCCTATCCAGGCTCCTTGGATTTTCCCACAGAAAAGACTAATCATGGAAATCCTCCTAACATCCAAATGTCTTGAAAAGCAGAGAGCTCAAGGCTATAGCATGCTGAGAAGCTCTTACATGGTGACTTTGGCTCTCATGAGGAACTGAGATTTATACTTGTGCTGCTCAGAGGTGTCTACAGAACAAGCAGAGGTGAAAAGAGGGGGAAAGTGTCACTTGGCAATTCATGTAAGGCCCCAGTTCAGCAAGATCCTGAAGGAGAAGGGAAATTTTAAGCATGGTCCATACCACACTCAGTGAAGCTCCTCATAATCAGATCCATGCCCTTATCATGAACACCACCACCAAAGATGTCAACATCCTCCAGTTCTGTATACTGGTCTCTGGAGGAACTCTGCATGCCCATGCATGCATTAAGGCCATGGATTCACCTCTACTTGCATTTATGGGTCTCCTGCTTAGGACAGCATGACTGCTTTGGAGACAGCATGAAACAGCAAATGGGATAGTCCACCATGGTTACCTTTTGTAAATAAAGGACGGTCCCTTTAAGAACAGCATAAAATTTCTTCCAACCTCTTCTTCCTCTGGGAGCTAAAAAAGGAAGAACATTTAATTATACATGTCTGCTTCTGCCAGTACTGCTTGACTGTCATATTTCTGGCAAAATCAACCCTTCTCCTGACCCACCACAGTCATGCACTGGTGCCCAGACCTCATACACCTCCAAGCTATTGCTTATGAGCAGCTTGTTTGCAGGGACATGTGTTTGAGAGACATGGGCTGGGAGACACAGCCTCCCAGCAGGAACACAAGCAGGTCCAAAACAGAGATCAGCTGGTATAGGGGTACCAGTGGACACATGCAGGAAGTGTCTGCTCCTCCAAATCCAGGTCTATCTGCATGGGACAGGCACTGTTAGGTTACTTGGCAGTGAGAAGGGATGAATGAGGTCTCCTGAAAACTTTCATGTCTACAAAAGCCTCAAAACACCCTCCTTTCCCTGTACCCTGGCACTCATGGATCTGGGGATCTCTCTTGTGTTCCCTGGGATGTGGTGAGGAAATGCCTTCAGCAGGAGATCCAGGGAGAAGGCTGGAGCAAGGCTCTGGTACTGCCTGGGACACATATCCTCCTGTCCCGTTAACACGTACTTCTCTTCCCATCCATGTCTGCATGGGTTTTACGTGTGAGGACACCGTGCTTGTAGGTGACTGCATTCAGCGCTTGGGGGATGTCCAAGAAGGGGTTGCTGCTGTCAACAATCCTTGTCACTTTCTTCGCACTGGCTCCAAATTTGTCATCTACCAGCTCCGAGAGTGATTTCCTCAACTCGTCCTCATCACTTGGAAACAAAGTCACAGAAGACATTGAGTGGAGGACACGCGGGTTGGGTCAAAGTGTGCCCTACCTGCTTTGGTTTTAAAGAAATTTATTACAAGATTAGTCAAAGAAAGAAAATGAAAGGAGATGCAGGGGCTGTAACATGCAGTGGTGATCTGAATATAGCTGGGAGAAGCGTGGGTGGCAGGTAATTGATTGAGTAGTCCCACTGTGAGGTTACCAGGTAAGGGAATGGGTGCTTGTCTGAACACCAGGAAACTGCAGACACACCATTGCTGAGGACTACAAGCATTTCACAGGGAGAGCCTCCAATTCTGTGTCCTAAAATCAGAGTTTAAGGAGGTCTTTTGCTGAAAACCAGGTAATTGGGGTTTCTCAACTTCTGAGAGGCAGCCCCTGAGGACTCCCAGGTACTGGAGGAGCTTGAGGAATATCCTCTGCATGTCTGAGGAACAAAATCTCACAGGTGTTAGGGAGATGGGTCACTCGATCAAAACCCATATACCCTGTAATAGGTTATACATCAACTCCCCATTGGTGTCCTCAGGATGGGCCAGCAGAGAGCAAGAAATGATGGTCATTTCCATGAAAATTGCTTCTCCTCACAGCTCTCCCAGTCCTGGACCCTGGACAGCAAGGGCTGAGCAGCTTAGGGAAGTGTCCACTGCCTTCACCATGCCTGCCTCTTCCTGTTTGGAGTAAAACTTACTCCAATGCATAGAAACTAGAACTTGTTTGAGAAGTGGTAATTCCCAGTGTCCCTGAGACATTAATGAGAAAGAGCAAACAAGGAATTTCTGCCCTGTGTGATACATGTCAATGTCTAAATGATATGAGTGGTCGCCTTAGGTTGCAGATTAGACTGGGACCAAACCTCAGCTGTGGAGTGACCCAGGGGCGATTCCACTGGATGGGATGTCAGCAGTAAAATACCACACTTCCCCACCTACAGCAAGATGGCCAAAGCATCAGCCACCTCTTGGAAGAGAAAGATGATTTCTCAGCCCTCAGCACCCACAGGAGTCCTGGGACTTAGGCAGAGCCCAGACACTACACCTGGGTAGGGAGTTAATGGGGCTCAGTTTTCTGAGCTGCACCAGAGAGACCCCTCTGAGCTCCTGCTTGCTGCTGCTATGATGGTCATACACCTGCCTGGCTGGTTGGGCTTTGTGAGCAAGGACATTTCATTCCCTGGGAGGGACGAGGACAGAAAGCAGAGGCAGGAAAGGAGAAGAGGGTCTTGCCTATGCAAGGTTACGACTCAGTGCTGTGTCACTGAAAGAAGAGCAGGTCCCTTACATCAGGGAACATCTGTCCCACAGCAAAGGAGCTGAGAGGTGTCTCCTGTTGTAGCCTGTCCATCTGCAACCAAGCAGGACACCCTGCAGCAAGGCAGGTCCCAGGCCGGTGCAGACTGAAGGAGGGGGTGCAAGGTTACAAGAGGGATGGGTGGAGAAGGGTAGGAGTGGGGTGGGATGCTGCGGACTGGAACCGCAGTGGGACGGCGGGGGGCTGACATCCCTGGATGTGCCAGAGCCAGGGAGCCAGTGCTGGCAGGAGTTGTATAACTGCTGCCCGCAGCCAGCGAGCAGATGCACTTCTGCTGAACTCTTACATAAACCATCCCACCAGCACCTTCTGCGGAGCTACAGAGCTCCCTCTTGTGACTGCATCCACGAGACGGGGTGTAGATGGCTTCAGAGCTGGCACTGCTGCTGGCCTCTCACACAGATGCCACACAAGATGTTTTGAAAGTGAAACCGATGCTACATGACCTGCTAAGAAACCACTGCCCGGGGCCACTGCCTGGCTGTGTCCCTCCCGAAGGAGACAGTGGCCCACAGCGAGTGCTGCTGCCATCAGGGCATGGCTGGCAGTGGAGAGTCCGTGTCTGCAAAGCTTGACCCAGGTAGCTGGGGAGGGAGGTGGGATAAAACTGTCTCCAGACACTTTTCTAGCAAGGACAATATGAGGAGAAGAGCCTTATGGCCCAGAGGGTCCTGCTCAGTCCCATGACTCTCTTGAGACAAAAGGGGCCTGTGGTTAAG
>JANIJG010018932.1:24867-66947 GCA_024611175.1 Megaceryle torquata
ACACTGACAGTGGAGAAGGAGACATCCCAAAGCTGTGCCTCCACGGGGCAGAGACGGGGCAGGGCAGTTCTTACTTTGCCATCAGATCTCCTGGAGCTCAAACAGCACCAGCAGAGCAAGATAGAGAGTTACAACCACCTGAATTGTACTACAAGGCTTGTAACGTTTGGTGGTGATTTGATGAAGATGGAGCATCTCATTTTAAAGACAGTTTGGAAACAGGGTCTGAGTGCAACAGTACTAAGGCAAAACTCCACTGTGGCTGGGTGCAAATCCCATGTTGTAATGTCAATCTCATCACTTTTAAGCTTGGATTATTTGTATGTGGTGGTCACTGCTGAAATAGTGAACTAGCCCATTCTAGAGACACTGCTGCAGGAAACTGCCCCTTTACAGAGACACATCCACCACTCTTTCCTAAACAAAGGAATTTCCCACTCCATGGCAGTGCACAGTAAAATACTGAAACACAAACACACAATATCTAAAAAGTAAATAAAATAAAAAGTGATATGCAATATCATGACAGCATCTTTACCAAAAAGGAGAGATCATACAATCCAGGTACAGGATGCACTTTATGGAGGTTTCTTTACACAAGGAGAATTTTATGTGATGTGTATCAGCTGCTGATGGGTTGCTAAGTAGTGAAGGACACTGCAGCACAACCACTTAGGAATCCAGACAAACAAATTCTTTTCTTTCTTTTTTTTTTTTTTAAGACAGAAAAAACAAATCAAATGCCAGTGCTTTAAAGCAAAACACTAGAATGACTGCACTTACCACCTGGTAATGGGTTAAAGAGCAGAAAGAGAGGTTCCAGGAGCAGAAGGAAGAAAAAAAAAAAAAAAAAGGAGGAGAAGGAGAAGAAGAAATTAATGTTACACATGCGGAAAAATAAAGAGAAGATTTTTCAAAGAAAAGCTCAGAGATTTCTACACCTGGTCAAAAGAAAGCTAGTTTTTCTTTGCCTAGATAGCATGAGATTATTTCTTCTTACCAGGCATCTTAGCCAACTTGTCAATGGAAAATAGAACTGGTGAGGTTTTGGAGCTTTAGGGTTTTCTACCCAGAGACATATATTATTTTTTTTTAATTAAACAAACTAGACAAAATAAGATTATTTTGGCATGAAGTTGCATAGTTTGCTCTCTGCCACAGTGCTGCTTTTGCTGTTGCAGTAAATGCTTTGATGAAAATATTTCCTTGGCTCCATCCATTTTGGCTGAAGGATGAATGCTCTGAGACCCTACCAGGAGCCCCACTGCTCTCACGCCATGTGCGGAGACACTTTGCCTGCCCATGTTACTGGCAGCCATGTGGGTGGGAACGGACCCAGTGGCCAGTATAACACTGGTCATAGGCTACCTGTTCCCCAAAGGCTGAGGCCACAACAGCTGTAGCTAGCTTGGGGTAGGCCACAGTGCACATCTAGAAAGGATTCTCTTCCAGAGACCGGTGGTTCCCTTCACTGACTGCTGTGTTCAAATGTTGCCACTACCACAGGCAGTATTTGTGCTGTAATGGTGGGGAGGGTCTCCCAGGTGGACTTTCAGGACAGTACTGGTGAAGCTGCATCTTTGCCAGCACAGGTGAAAAGCACTCATGTAGTAAAAAACTCTTCTCAAAGGTGATTATAAACCAGTATGCAAAAAAAAAAAAAAGAGAGCTAGGTTATGACCTACCATCCCTTCATTAACAAGCTAAGGAAGAGAAAATCAGGACAAGCTTCTGCAGATGCAAATCATCATCAGCTGGAGGCAGAAGAGGACTCTGATGAAACAGCTTGGAAATCATGGGCTTGTGGGGCAGAAAAAGGGTGCGTAGGATTCACATGCACAAGCTGCTATAACAAACCATCCCCCCATGCCCCCTCCATCTTCACACAAGCCTGAGCTCTCAGAGAGGGTTATGAAAGAAGGCACTTCAGTGACCCCAGACTTGAGGAGCCCCTGTACCTCTGGAAAGTGGGAACAGCCCTCTGAGGCTCACAGCCATGCTCTATGCCTGCACCTTAAGGATAGAGAGCAGGGAGGAGATGTGGGCTTTCCACAGCACTGGACAGGGTGCAGAGTCAATGCATCCTCCCAGATGGCAGGGGTCTCCAAGGGTACACAATGTGCCAGTGGTGTCTTCTATGCCCAGTTCCACCTACCCTCTGCAAGTATTTTTCCTCCCATTCTATTTTGCTCTCTATACTCTGACCTTTTAAGAAGAAATACAACCTATGCCACCTGAAAGAGACTCTAAAAGTTGGTGAGAGATCTTCTTACAGCCCCTGTTGTTTTCCAATCATACCTTTGGGCCCTGAGCTCTACTCAAACTGTTCTTTGTCCAGAAGCCTCTTTGATATGAAACTCTCCAGTGGCTGTTCTGTCTTGGAGAAAAGGAAGAGCTGGGACTTACTTCATGGTTTGGGAAGGAAAGGTCAAATCTAGACCTATATGAAACCACCGAGTCCCTTGCAGCAGTCTCTGGCACAAGGGGAACTTCAAGTATCTGCACCACAATTGGTGCTGCTATTTGCCAGCCTCACAGGAACTGGTGGTGAAGTCCTCTCCATGAGAGCTCCTGGGACAGGGTTGATTCATGCAACAGGTCCTGGGAAGAAAGCTGCATTGTCTGTGCCTGTATAAGATAACTGATGGCAGCAGGAGAAATGCCTTCAGCTTGAGTGTGGAGTGACACTGAAAGAACTGTCCCCAGGTCTGTGTCTGGCACCCAAAATTCCCCCTGGAGCTGGTCAGAATACTCTCTGCCAACCTATCTCAAATTTTCCATGAACACATCCTGTTTAAAGGACAAACCTCTATACCAGGAAGGCAAAAAGAAAAGATGCACCTCCAAGTGCTACTTACATGGCCATGAAGGTCTGTGTTTAGCAGCATCAGGGCGCAGGTGAGCGTATGAATCCCATCTGAAACACAGAACAGACACATGATTGTGATTACTCCCCTTCCCAGACAGTTTTGGTGTTTGCTCTCGGCAGACCATTGCAAAACCAAGGCTAGTTGCTATGTCTGGGGATGTTAAAAATATCTATTACCTTCAACTGTGTAAGGTAATTAAAAAAAAAAAAATATATATTCTCTTTTTCCTCAAACTTTATGTTTTCCTGAAATGATCACCAAGGAATTGGCTTTAAAGTAGTTTTGTCAATGGCTTTTTGAAGACTGGACTTTCCACTGAGCCTTCCTCCACATCCATTTTGTGCCAGTGCCATTGTAGAGATCCTGGCAAACAGAGCTAATTTACCCCAAGTTGATCACAGTCACCTCAGGTGTTTGTCCTGAGGTCTTTAGCCATCATTCCCAGCCAGCCTGTAAGCCCTTGAGTTGTTCAACAAACATCATTACTACAAATAAGTGCAACATTTTTGTCTCTCTGACTTAATAAAACTCACATGAACCTTTCCTTCCATTTGAGACAGCACAGCACCCTTTTCTGTACCAGGTGGCCTGGTGGCTTACCACTAGTTCAAAACCATGCTGTGTCCTGAAGCTGTTCGAGGTCAAGAGACTAGTCTCCAAGCACCACCTCACAACAGTGAGAAGCAAATGCATTCTGGCACATCAACTGGTCCTTGAAGGACCTTGCAAAACGTGAGCACCAGGGAGGGAGGCAGGGGCAGAAATACTACAGGCTTGGTCTTTGGCCCTGCTCTTGGCATGACTTGGTGTGTTCACACAGATGGGCCAAGACAGACGTGACATGATGCTCCTAGCTTATTTCCCTGGTGCATGATGCTCTGTGAATTGGTGTCCTCGGGAAAGGCTGTGACTTACCTCCAGGCCTGGTTGGGGAAGTGGCACTGCTCTCTTCTTGTGGGGGTAGATGTACAGTCACAGAGAGCCAGCTGTGGCCTGTCCCCCTCTGGATCAACCACTAAACAAAAGCACTGTTTGTGTGGAATACCTAGAATCCCTGAGCAACCCATGCTCAAAGCCAAGCTCTAAATACTGCCAGCCAAAGGTGACCAAACACATGAGCCTCCAGTGAAGGCAACTGAGCACATGAACTTCTCCCTTTCCTGGAAAAAACATGGTCTGAGGAAGGAAGGGTTTCTCATGGGAACATCACATATTTATCTCTTAGGGCTGACAGTCCAGGGGACACAGTGTGAAGGACATCCCTCTTCAAGAGACAATCACATCTCAAGAAAGATGTTGCCTTCACTTTTACATGAAGCATCTTTGGGCTTAGGACAATGTGCCTTCCCAGAGTGTGTTTTTGAGTCTCTGTGGGACATTCTGGGCTGACATCTTCACTTGACTTTAGTGGTATCACTTTGGTGAGGAAAATCATGTCCCTCATGGCCCCAAGGTGGAGCTGGTGTCCCAAAACCTGCTATTCTCTTGCTGTTGCTTGGCTCAGTTTATTCACTTTTCTTTCAACTCTCACAATGTCACGACACAACCATATAGTTCTTCCACGTCTGGGCTTCATCAGTGCAGGAAAGCACTAATAATGTGTCCAGGATTCCACACTCTGGGAGAAAAAACAGCCACCCCACTCAGTAAGTCAGTAAGTCAGAGCTTCTGCCATCATTATTTGCAGCATCCCATCATGCAAGGCTATTTTCTCCATCAATGGAGGAGTTACTGAATCAGTTCATAGCAACACCCTGAAATGTCTTAGAGGGCTGTTAAGACCTTCTCAGCCCCCTGATCCTCTCCAGACCAAATTGCCTTGACTCTCTCAGACTCCTATGCCAATAGATCATCACAGACAGAGGTGTTTTTTTTATAAATCTAGATAACGCATAGTGGCTCAAGTTTAATCTTGGTGGAACGTCCTTTGCAAGTTTAGGCTGGATGCAACAAGAAGGAATTGCTTCCTGAAGAAAGAGCTTGCAATAGATTTCTCAAATCACCATGCATCTAGTGTATGCTTTTGCAGTATCTGCAAGAAGAAGCTACTTTGCTTCCCTCCATTGCATCAGCTTCATGTAGTACTTGGATACAAATGCATTTTTCAAGCCTCATTCAGTTCTAGCACTGAGCACAGATCTGTCCTGCTTGGGACTCACGTAGTTTACATTTGGTCTGCAGAAAGTGGTCCTGCTTAGCCTTGCAAAATATGCTGCCACCATCACAGGCAATACTGTGGCCCTAAATGTCAGTGGTCATGACAGCAGCAGCAACTGTAACATGTTTCAGATCCATTTTTCCTTATTCTTAATAGTTTTGTACTGTTCAGGAGTGTAACATTATCAAAACAGGTCCTAGCAGTAGCACTGACATCTCCACTGAGGACCATGTGGTTATGGAAGCATTTACATTTCTGGCTTCATTGTGTTTGCATTTGCAGACACCTTCTCACAGAGTGTTCAGAACTGGGGTCTAATTTCTCTCCTGAGCAGTTGCCACGCTGTGGCTCCACCAGCAGCTTTTAAGCCATGTTGCCACATGGCAAAGCTTGTGTTTTGTTTGACTAGTCACTGCCCTCCAAACACCCTGTCCTGGTTTGAGCTAGAACAGAACCAATACGTTCAGTGATTTTACTTTTCAGCTCAGTCTTTTTTGACTAACTGCACTTTCTGAAGTTAATGGCAGATTTTCACAACCAGCATCTGCTTCTAGCAGTGATAACTCTCCATGTTTAGTTTCTACCAAGGTCTGGACTGGCCATGTGGTGTCCCACATCCCTCACAGGGTACCACACTCAGACCCTCAGATCCTGGTCTGGCTTTCTTGGTGGGGTCTGTACAGCAGGTGGTGTCCCACCAGGGCAAGGATAATCAGTCCCAGAAGGGCAGGATCACAGAGAAAGGGAGAAGCTGTGGCCTTGCCTGAGCAGTGGGTGCTATTCTGGCCCGGCTGTGGATGGTTGGTTTGCACTGTGAGTATGCAATGGACACTAGAGCCAAGGAAAGCAAGTGGTACCTTCGGAGGTGCTCTCTTCTGGGTTGCACTGGCAGTACCGCCGGGAGAAATGAATCAGCACTCGCTCCCGCTCCTGCGTCTCACCCATCAGCGGGAACGCCTTCAAGAACGTCCTGCAAAGAGAAAGTGATACTTAAAGATGTCATGGATCAATCTGCTGGGCAGTACCCGTGCTAAGAAGGGAGGTGGAAAGGGGATCCGCAGAGCAGCTAGGAAAGCCTTTGTCCTCCCCCCCCAGCCTGTGCACCTCTGGGCCCCTGCAGGTGCAGTGCAAAGGGTGTCTTATGGAACCAGCTCTGAGCTGTCCAGGGAAACATACTGTCAGTTGAGATCTGACCCACCTCTGGCATGATGGAAACAGGATGGGTTGTCTGTCCCAAGGGAAGAAGTTTCTCCCACTTGCTCAGATTTTGTATGGGATGGGATTCCTGGGAAAGCTGCTCTCCACCATGGGGAAGCAGGTTGTGGGCCCTCCTGCTGAAGCCCACTTTTGCTGGCAGTACCTTGTGCCAAACGTGATGCCAAAGCAGAGATTAAATGACAAGCTGGAGCTCCCCCCAGTCCCTGTTCCTATCACATGGACAGCCTCCACGGTGTCGGGAAGCCTGGAGGAGAAACCCACCGCGCTGCTCCACTCTGTCCAGCCCGGGCCCTACGCGGGAGTGCCAGAGACCAGCTCACCTGAGTGCTTTGTCAAGGGTCAGGCCAGTGAAGTCAAAGAAGCTGAGATACTCCTCTGCTACCAACTTGCTAAATTCGTTACTGTAATTAAAGAGGGAGTAGTCAGCCCTTTCATCAGGGAAGAAGACACTGTCTACAAGAGGAACAGCAGATTTCTGCCTCCTGGCCAGCCCAGCTCCCAGCGAGACACTGCAGATGTGATCCCAGACCCTGGGGCAATTTCTCCTAGCTTGAAATGCTGCTGGAAGACCTCCAAAGGGCCCTAATGTGCCCACAGCCCATCACTGTGGCAGCCGGCCCTAGACACCTGAGAAGGAGAGATGCCTGCCTTCATTGCACCCTTCTGCTGTGCTGCTGGCTGGGCAGAGCCTCCTCCCAAACCAGTCAGGAGGAGGAGGCCATAAGAATGTCCTGTGCTCACTGACACCTTCTGTCTTACCTAGAACTCTCCCATTGTTGGACATGTCTCCTCCTTGTACTGCAATATTCCTGCTCTCAGCTTCACGCTAGCTCCCATCCCACCCTCTCACCACAGCACCTTGCTCACACGTCTTATGGATTGCACTGGGAACTGAAGCAGGAGAGCTCAGCTGAGCTTCTGGCCCTGCTCATCCCTGAATGCTTCTCCAGAAACTATTCTGCTGCCATGTTTTTGGAGACATGTTGCCTTTAAAGCCAGAATGGGTGCTGGTAAGTTCCTCTATCTACATAACTTGGTTGAAGGGCAAGAGTAACCAGTGAATGCTGGCAAGAACTGGGGATGACTTCAATATGCTCAACCTTTGCCATATACAGTTCCTGTTACTTCTCCCCACAAAATGAAAAGCATATTGCTAAGCACTGCACATCCAGTTTCACGTGGGCACGTTACAGGCAGAAGTCATCGCTTTTCCCACAACATTATTTCATCTTCTGCTGAGGTGGATGCTGCAAAGGCTCTGTCATGGATGATGTTTAGAAGCATGGTACGCAGCAGGATCAGGCAAAGCAGCGTGACAGCTCCAGAAGATATGTCCAGGCTGAGTTTTGAGGGGTAGGACATAAGTATCGGTGCTGGACTTTGTGCAGGAGACTGTTTCAAATCCACAAGGCCACACTTAAGCCAATCTTATCATTTGGGATTCAAAGCTCTGGGAAAGAACACGTCATCGTGGGCCCATGACCCCTGGGTTAGTCTGCCTGAAGCAGTGCCACAGTGATGGCCATGCAGATTCCTGCCAGCCTCCCATGGACACTTCTCCACTTGTCCTGGAACCACAGCAAGCAGGGTGGAACCACAGCAAGCAGGGTGATGTGAGATGAAGAAGATAACTGCATATTTGTAAAAGGAGATGCCACCACTTCTTTACCCCTTTGCCAAAGAACAAGCAGAACCAATCAAGCCCCAGGCCTCATCTGGGATCCTCTCAGCATTAAGTCTGCAGAACACTTCAAGCAGTGGCTGTGCCAGTGCCAGGAAACAGCCAGTGCTCTCCCTTCTACAGGTCAGGCCCCACCTCAAACATGCAAGTTGTAACATCTCAGAAGAAAAAGTCTGATTCCTTCTGTTTGGGCAACTGTTTACCAGGTCTCCTGGGAACCTGCTTGGGCACTCTGGACACAAAGCAACAACTGCTATGGACTGCAGCATTGCAGTGATCAACAAACAGACCAGGAATGGAGGCAAACATTACTGCCTGACCCTGAGATTACTTGCTGAAGTCTTGCTGAAGGGGTCTTGCTGGTCTTTCTGAAGGCCAGGAGTCCAGAAGGAATTTGTGACTCCTAGGTCAAGTGGTCTGTGTCGGATGCTGTGGTGCCAACAGACCCCAGCCTGGGTGCCCATCACACATTTGTGTGTGACTCACTTGGTCCCTCTCTGCTTGGAAAAGCTCCAGACAGGGACTGCCAGCTTTGCCAAGGGAAACATGCAGTGCTGCAGGACACCTGAAGGCAGACAGACCCCAGGAAGCAACAAACTATGTCTAGCCAGGGGCTCAGTGACATTAATGGAACCCTCTTCCCTGAGCTGCAGAGCCAGGTAGCATGCCCCAGGCCTGCCTGGGACACAGAACTCCAACAGTGGCCAGGGCAGGACCAGGGCCTATGCTAAGGTGAGCTTAGATGTTTGCTCTGTTTTTCTCATTCAAGAATTGTCCTCCTCTCTCTCTCTCTCTCTGCTGATCCCAGACCCTCCTGCAGGAATGGGTGACACTTTGACCAGGAAGCTCAGACATGACAGAGAATTATTCTTTTTCCCCACAAGCACAGCAAGGCACTGGTGAAACCACATCTTGAGTACTGTGCTCGGTTTTGGGTTCCTCAATAAAAAAAAGACATTGAGGTACTGGAGCGGGTCCAGGGAAGGGCAGTGAAGCTGGTGAATGAGCTAAGAAGCTTTAAAATGAGATTTGACTTCTTGCATAACCCTCCTAGACATCCCACCTCCTACAGGGAGCTGGCCTGAAAGCATCACTTAAATTTACCCTGCTCCCACCACTGTAGGCTGTCTTAAGTGAGAAAAACCAACTTAAAACACACTGATCCTCATCCTTCCTTTCATACTCTTCAAATCCTCTTGTTTGGTCCAAGAGCCTGAAGCTCTATTCAGGACTTGTGCTGGGAAATGATTCAGATGTGCAAACCCAGCAAAACAACAAAAGTTTTCTTTTCAAGGTTGTGTCAATTCAATTTCCAAATATGTGTCACCAAACAGCTTTTCAAGGTGTGAGCACTGCAGGTATGAGTGAGGACTGCAATAACTAGCCAAGGGACACACTCAAATGCACCCCTAGAGACTCATTGATTAAAACTTCCCCCACTTAGTTTTCAAGGAAGGAGAAGGCCATTAAACCTGAGGTGCAGCAACCACCAGTGCACCTGCTACAAAAACCACAGCAAAAGAGAAGAAGGGGGGATGCTGCCAGGTAATAGAAAGAGCCTATGTAGGAGATCATTTGTGGGCTCTTTCTATCCCATGGGAGTCACAGATGATCCTTGATACTGAAAGCTCAGGTATTTACTGAGGGACAATTATGTTCTGCTGGTCTGCACAGGAGTGAGAAATTTCAAGAACATAAAAAAACCCCAGCAACGAAGGTTATATCTGAGCCAGGAGAAGGATGATGGAGATTGGTGTCCTCACACCCACTGGCATCCTAAAATAATCTGTTACTGCTACACTCCTTACTGTTACTCTGTCTTTTAGAAATCTTTGTAAGTCTCCCACTTTTGAATAAACACTTTTTATTTCCTTCTGCTTTAGCCAGGAAAATCTACCAGATGAGGTGCTTGGACCTCCAGTGTGTACCTGGCTCTCCATCAAACCCTTTATGCCATCTATACAGACTGGGTCAGGATGCACTGCAGCAAGAAGATTTTAGGATCAAGACATGAAAAACCTGGGGACTGGAAGAGAGCCCAGTGCAGATCCAGGTCTGGATCCCAAACCCTTTAGACTGCAGACTGCTTTTAGCGGGACCCTTACCAAATGCAGGAAGCTTTTGGTTCTGGTGGGCAGCAGTTTGTGGCAGTTAATGCCCAACGCACGCAGGCAACTTGTAGGATTCAGATTGCAAGAGCATTGGACCAGTTTCAAACAGAAAGATCTCCAACAGCCCCAAGCAAGCCCTTGTAGCAGCAGCCGTGTCCCTTCCTGTCTTTGTCCTGTGCTCCCACCATGATCAGTGCTCCCCCAAACCCTCCCCACCACAGCTGTGTTTCTGAAGGCCACATCTCCATCAACCCCTTCACATGGTTGGCTGCAACTCAAAGCCCCACTTACTTTTTCCCGAGCTGGCGTGCCACATCACAGCGCTTGAACCCTTCAAGGTTGTAGAGACGCTTGGCCAGCCTCTTGGCAGCCTCGCTATCTGCCCTGCAGCCATTGGCCAAAGTGTCCGTGCTGCCCTGGTCAAGCTGTTCCGTGCTGCCCATGTCAGAGTCAGAGTCTGACAGTGCATCTTTCAAGCTGGCGTCACTATACAGAAGCAAGAAACAATTCAAGGAGCAGCAAAGCAACTTGATAAATGCAACAGAAAAGGCCACATTTTGATTTCTTTTTGTCCTAACCAAAAGATATTAAAAAAACAATACATTTGTGACTGGACATTGGACAAACTCATTTCAGGTCAAATTAAACAGTACAATTTTGTTTCAAATTTATAGAAAAAGTTTGAAGAGAAGGTGACTTCTCCCTGAGAAACAAGGATATATCCATTCAACTCAAGCAGCCCCAACACCTTTTAAAGCTTCCTCTCTCTCCACTGGTATGGAAAGGGATATCCAGCTCTCTCAGAGCTGTGGACATTCAGGAAATCTTAGGGATAGATGGCGTGCTTTTCAGTTCCGATTATTTGCCGAGAAATAGAAACTGCGCTTATATAAATCATGCCAATGGGACAGGCACCAAACCTGCTGTCACTCCCACAGACAACACACTGGGCAGACCCACTGGCACCACGTAGGTGGGGCTGTCTCCCTTTCTTTTCTTGCCCAAGGCCAGTTATGGCACCGGCTCACACATTCTGGGGCAGTGTGACTCACTGAAGGCCTGATAGCTAGCTGGACACATGGCCTCGCTCCAGCTCTCCCATGACTTGGCTGCTCATTACCCGGCTTCCATGCAAGGAAGTGACCTGCAGATGAGCTGCTGCCTCCCAAGGACAATGGTTTGGGGTCTCAGCTGGTCCAGAGGATGAAGCCTCTGCTTATCTCCTCACTGCCTGTAGAAGCACCTTTGGGGAAGCCTCTACAGGGGCACCCAGTCCTGTGAGAGACCTTGAAGTTGCCCTGTGCTTCAGAGCACATTTTGGGAGAGTGCCTGACTGGCTCCAAGCTGTGAAGGGCTTTTGCAGATGTTGGGTGGACAAGGCAGTGGTCTACCCAGGGGAGCCGCAGCTTTGCCTGCTGTAAGAACAGACAGGTGTTGAGAGCAGACAGATGAATGGTGGTGCCCTCCAGAGCACAAGTGAACACAAAGTGCTGAGACTTGGCTCATAGGGCTCTTAGAGGACTCTGCAGCTCACCTGCAGTCTGGAGCCCTGGGTCTGAAAACAAGGGGGACTCAGACACAGGCCTGCTGGGGACTGGCTAGTTTAATGCCATCAGACCTTGGTCCCCAGCTGCAGACCTAACCCACAGGTAGGAAAGTTTTTTCTCTTGTAGTTTGGCCTCATTGCCATGACAGCATGTGAGAGGAAGCCCAAATGGAAAAAAAAGCAGCTCCATCTCTCATGCCCTCTGAGCCTTCCTCCTGGACTGGGGACCCCATAAGACAAGGAGCCCTTGCCCATGGAATTCCTAGCCTGCCTTACCTGATGGAGTTAATGATCTTGGTGGCATCTTCTTCTGACCCTTCCATGTGAAACCCATTTGGGATACTCTTCAAGGACAACCGACTCAGCACGTTCTCCGACCTGCTGCTGGTAATTGAGTGCCTAAGAGGGCTCCCAAAATCTCCCTCTGCTGGCTTTGCTGCTGCCTGCTCTTGTTTATCAGTAGCCATGTGGTGAAGGGCTTCTCTCTGCTGAGCTACCAGTTTCTGCTCCAAGAGCTCTGGGCTTTCCTTGACCCTTTGCTGGATCAGTGGGGTGAGAGGGGCCTCAAAACTGACACAGCTGTCTGTCTCATCTGTGAGAGAGAGGACATCCAAAGAGTCCAAGCTGCTGTAGTATGTACCCTTCATAAGGTCAGACTCAACAATCTTCTCAAAGGTCGAGCTGAACCCATCCCTGATGTCTTTGAATTGAAAATGTTCCTTGTCATCCTCGCTGCAGCTCAGCTTGGTGTCTCCAGAAGCAAACCTGGACCAAAAGAGGAAATGCAGAAAATACTGTCAAGGTAATTGCTTGCACTGTTGCACTCAGAGCTGGGAGGCAAGAGAAGAGGCAGAAATGGATGCTGTAATTACAGGCCCTTGGGACCTTTCTGTGGTATAACCTGCTTGGTTCCCAATTTTATTACACGCTTCTAGAGCTGAAAAAGGCAGAGTTTTATGATGAGCAATCACAGGGGCCCAGACAACCCTTAATTTGGTCATGCTTCAGTAAACAGCCAGACCTCTGAACTGGAGATGTTTGCACCTGACACCTGCTACTGGATCCACTGCCAGGATAGATTTAATCTGCAGGTTCTCTCTCCCTCCAAGTGCTCCAATTATGGCTATTTCAAAAGCATGAAAATCCTTAAGATCAAGGCCATTTCATCTAACTTTGGATGTTGGCAGCAAAAGTCCTTGATCCTTTTTATAGCAGGTAAAAAGCAGAAGCTTTTAGGGAGCAATTCATGTGCTGTAACTTAAGCCTTTTTTCTTAGATGAGGCACCCTAGAAGTGCAAGGCACCCTACAAATAGTTTTCTCTCCACTGAGAGGGATGTAAAAGGTGATGGACACACACACCCAGGCAGGGGAGGCTCCATGCTGCCTTCCATCTAGCCTGTGGGATTTCAGCACAGCATTACAGGCTGTGAAATTCAGGAACCTCCAAGTCCAGCTTCCAGATAAGCATGCATGACTCTCAGCAATCCCAGCTCTCTTCGGCTTTGAATGCAGGAGCATTCGTTCTAATGTACATCTCAATATGAACCCACACTGGGAGAATATAGTCTGAGTCAAATCCAGCAACATGTGCTGTGCTTGGAGCTCTGGAGAGCTGGGAGGGCTCAGTCCCTTATGGAAAAGACCAGGCTGCAATGTCCTTCCTGAAGGGGTGAAATTGATAGCCCAGCTCAAGTGCACCTACACCAATGCACACAGCATGGGCAACATACAGGGAGAGCTGGAAGCCATCGTGCAGCAGGACAGCTATGACACAGTCACCATCACAAAGATATGGTGGCACAACTCTCATGACTGGAGGATAGAGAGGGAAGGAGAGGCGGTGGTGTGGCTCTATATGTTAGGGAATGTGTTGACTGTGTAGAGCTTGATAGTGATGATAAGGTTGTTTATGGGTAAGGATGAGGGGGAAGCCCAGTAAGGCAGATATCCTATTGGGAGTCTGTTATAGACCATCCAGCCAGGATGAGGAAGCAGACAAAGCATTCTCAAGTAGTTGGAAGAGGTCTCACAATCACTAGCCCTTGTTCTGGTGTGCTCATGGCAGTGCTACAGGCTTGGGGCAGAGTGTCTGGAAAGCTGCTCAGCAGAAAGGGACCTGTGGGTGTTGGTCGACACCTGGCCGAACATGAGCCAGCAGTGTGCCCAGGTGGCCAAGAAGGCAGATGGCATCCTGGCCTGTATCAGAAATGGTGTGTCCAGCAGGAAAAGGAATGATCATCCCCCTCTACTCAGCACTGGTGAGGCTGCACCTCAAGTACTGTATTCAGCTTTGGGCCCATCGCCTCAAGACACTGAGTTGCTGGAGCAAGTTCAGAGAAGAGCAACCAAGCTGGTGAAGGGTCTGGAGAACAAGTCCTGTGAGGAGAGGCTGAGGGAATTGGAATTGTTTAGTTTGGAGAAGAGGAGGCTGAGGGAAGAGAGAGGGTAATTGTAGAGACCTTATCGCTCTCTACAGCTACCTGAACAGAGGTTGTAGTGAGGAGGGTGCAGCCTCTTCTCTCAAGTAAATAATGACAGGACTAGAGGAAATGGCCTGAAGTTGCACCAGGAGAGGTTTAGATTGGATATTAGGAAGTATTTCTTTACTGAAAGAGTAGCCAGGTTCTGGAGCGGGCAGCCCAGAGAGGTGGTGGAGTCACCATCCCTGGAGGTGTTCAAAAAACATGTAGATGAGGCACTTCAGGACATGCTGTAGTGGGATGGTGAGGTGGCTTTTTTGTGTCAGGGTGGAGCCCTGAAGCCGGGTCTACTCCTGCCACTATGGGGTCTGGGGTGCACAGTTCCTTCTCTCAAGGCGGGAGGGATTTGCCTGTATTTCCACTGCACAGCTGAACAAGTAGCAAGGAGGAAAGACTGCCTTTCAAGCAGAGAGCAGGTTAGTAAGGCCCTGAAATTACTGGCCCAGATATACTGATGTAATATCATCTGTTCCTTAAAACCCTAGCCCTTCAAAAAGGCTTGGTCAGGGTGGAAGATGGCTGGTCATTTCAGGACAGAGTGGCCCTAACACCCACCTGGGAACCATCATCATCATTTTTGTGGAGCAGCCAGTTTCCATGGGGAGCACAGGATACACCATGTGTGAGTGGTCATCCTCCAACAGCCTCCTCAGCACATGCAGCACGAACTCAGCATTTACATGAGCACTAATTCCAGGCAGTAATGCAGGACCTGGTGTTCCTTCACATAGGGAAGTCCTCAAAGTTAGCACCCTTGTTTGATACATCCACTGTGCTTAAAGACCCAAGCCTGCAGGACAGGAAGTACTCTGCCAACAGGGATGTCCTCACCCCAGGAATCCACAACAACCAAAGACAGTCATATCTTCGAGGGGATACAGTGGACAGCTAACAGAAAACCGGTGTAAAGAGGGAAGACTGCAATGACAGAGGTGCACATAGCCCCATTGTGGCAGTGAGAAGTGGGCTCGAGTCAGATACCAGACTTCTTACCCGCAATCTCTGCAAGAAAAGTGCACTTGAGGAAGGATTTCAACAAAGGTAGATTTTTCTGCTTCTAACATGCCAGGGTGAGAGCCATTGAAAAGGAGAGGACAAATTAGTTCTCTCAGGTTTCTTATTTCTCAGTGATCCAAGAGTCTGAGGAACCCAAGCAGACGAGGGTCCCATGATATGCTATGCTATCTTCCCTTCATTCTAATGCTGGATGACAGGCCAGCAAAGCTGGGGGGCTGCAGCAGGAACAGGGGATCCTGGCACTTCAGAGAGCAAAACAGACCCACCTGAAGAGTTGTACAAGGAGAGAAACAACCATGTGTGGCTTACACAACATTCATGAGACCTGACAGGCCCTGACAAATAAGTTTTTGCACCCTTTGAAAGTCCCCTCTGATATCTGAGCCATGGGAGATACTGTTTTCAAACCAAGCTCTGCAAGCACACAGGTAAAAGCTTACATGAATCTGTAGACTCATCATAATCCCTTGATTCCAGGAGTTCAAGGCTTAAGAAAACTGTCACTCAGTTCATCAGAGCTGTCCATGCAGCAGACCAGACAGTGAGAGAGACGGCAGGAGCTTCAGCCTGAAGAGCCTTCATCCTCAAGGACTGCCTGTCTTTACAAATCCATCCATCCCTTCAGGGTGAGCTGTAATGCCTGCCCATGACTTTGTGTACAGCAAAGATCTCCTTCCACAAAGCAGGACGAACTTAAAAAACTTCATCTTCTTGTGACAGGAAGGACTTCACAGCCTCAATTAGATCTTGTGGTGGCAATTACAGACCTGCCTTGGCAGTTCATCCCATTGCCAAACTTCTTACAACAGCTCCTGTCCCAGTGAACTTCTATGTCCCCTCCTTTACAAGGGGTCTGTATCCTCCCCACACCAAGGGAAAACCCCAGACCTTTGTGGTTTCCCCAAGTCCTGCGAGAGAGCCATCACACTGGACCCCATCCTGTATCACTTCACTTCCATCACCACCAGCATGTCTATGCAGGAGCACCCATGCAGGAGGGCATGCCCTGGCCCATCACCACGAGGTTTGGTGCACAGCACGTGTTTCCAGAGATGGTGCACACTGCAGCTCTGCCTGTACGTATTCTCCTTGGTCCTCCTGGGCATCAAGCTTATCAAGAGCCATCAAGCCCTGCCACCTCCTGGATATTACTTAGCAGGTCCCATATTGCCACAGTCCCAAACCAGACAGTTCCCACTCTCTCACCACACTGAACAGAATAATTTCCATTAACTGTTCACACCACAGAGCCTGTATTTTCCAGACCTTTATTTATCCCATGAGCCCAAAGTCATTCAGGGGGCAACAAAGTGAGAAAGTCTGTGTCCCTCCAAATGCTTCAGCAAAGACCACAGAGACCAGAGCAGAAGCCATGGTCCTGGACGGGTCAGCGGCACATCACACCTCTCTTTGTATGGTCTCAGAGAAGACAGAGGACAAAGAGACTTTCTACAACTTACACCAGCCCAGGAACACCATCTTCATCTCATTGAAGCAAAGCCAGGCTAAGGTGGGAGACAGTGAAAAGACCTGGCTCGTGTGAATGAGCCTGATATAGCCTCCCCACAGACAAGTGTCTCAAACTTATTACACAGTGGGGAAGGCTTTACTTAAATAAGGACCTGTATATTTATTTGAATTGTAATCACAAGGTTTTTTAAGTGTATGTAATTGCCTGTGCTGCTTTTCCCAGTCATCTTGAAAATGCTCTTTTTACTGCTTATGGCAGGGCACGCAGAGCACTGTGCTTGGTTATTATTGCAGCTGAACCATACTGGATTTTTATGCACTGAGTTGTTTGCGTTTCACTTTTCACTGGTTAATTAGTTGTAATAAAGTACAACCTAGTTTGCTGTGTTGGTGGAGTGGGGAGTCCTGTCAAGAGAAGGACAGGATGGAAATTGGGATTTCCTTGCCTATGCACTGCAGGCTTCCCACAAAGTTTTAATGAAACTTTATTTAATGGAATTTGAATTGCTTGATGACTGTATGTTGCCACGGGAGGAAACGTGGGCAAAGGCAGCAGTCCCAAACCTGCAGGTACTAAGTGCATCCACAGGCCAAAGGGGGGGATTCCTCTATGAAAACATTTGACCTTTTTTGCCTAAGTTCATGGGGCCAAAAGCAGACAATGTAGTTCACTGGTGAATCTGATTCACCAGTTCAATTGCAGAGCTGCAACTTCCCTAAGATCAGCAGGGCCAATGCTGGGGGCTTCTGGGAAGGTGAAAGACCTCTAGGCAACATAGCTGCAATGACAGGAAAATGGGGTTTTGACAAATGGCATGTTGGCACGCCAATGGATGCCACGGGATAAACTAGCAAGGGGGTAAAAGGGATTCAGTTAATGCCAACTGCAGCACAAGCACTAAAGCTTTGGGTTTATTTCATTATTTTTCCTAACATTTCCGGCACAGGTACACAAACCTACCTCCAGCTGGGCAATCATGGGTTCTTCCTCCAGCTCCACCATGGAGTTAATCACCTTGGATGACTTTTTCCCCTTTAATTCTCCATTGATTCAGTGGGAAGAACAAGACCTTCTTGTAAAGTACTTGAAGATCCAGGGACAAAATGCATCATATGAGCACCAACGTGCAGATAGTGACAAGTGATTTGTTCCCCAGGAATGAATAGTTGGCTGCTTATTGGTAAAATATTAGCACAGAGACATGGAAACCCCAGGTTCTCCTATATCCAGAATAGGTCATAACAAAAACAACAGCATGCCAAAGGGGAGTAAAGAACGAACTGGAGAAGCTGAGAGATGATGCAGGATGACAGTGACTTCCCAGTGCCTCAGTCCATCTGTCAGCTTTGTTACTGCTGACCCACATTGATCAGGGAGAGCTAGACAGTCAGGGAAGACCAGCTCCATGCTGTGTTTGGCCCGGCCACGTTTCTGCCGTTCAGCCTACAGATAGGTGGTCAAAGTATTAATGAACTCCATCACATCCATCGCTAACCTGATCTCTCAGCAATAAGTGGTGCCCCTGAAGTTTTCCAGCTGCCCTTCTGATATGATAGTGTGTGACTTGTGCCTTCTGCATTCAGCTTCCCAAAAGCCTTATTTGTTATCCAAGTGAATATGTTCAGAGCATAAGATCATGGGCTGCAAATGCAGATCCCAGTCAGGTTGCATCAGCTCCAAATCCTCAGCCTGCCACTTCTCCCAGTCCATGTGTTAGCACCTTAAAATAATTGCATTTCCAGTGACTGTTGCAGCATTTACTGACCACCCTTAGTTTTCTCTTCAACTCAACAATCTCTGCCAGGGAGCCACACACCAAGCAGGTATCACTCCCTTGCAACCTGAGAGACTTGCAGACATCTGAAACCTGACTGCATAGCTTACGGGGCTCAAGGGATCTGCCTGGGGGTGGAAGTCCTCTAGATGTCTAGAAATCAGCAGCCTGCCTTGGACACACATCTTCAATACCTTCAGTTGTGCTTGTTGAAACAGTGCTGCTCCTTCATGCTGGGGACGTTGGGTAAAACAAACCTCCAGGTTTTTATAGGGGAGCCTGTCCAACAGTAGAGATGTGATGAATTAGGGACAACTGTCTTCAGCCCACATGCTCTATGTCTTCCCAGCTCTGCTGACACTCCTGCCTACGCTCCAGACAGAGCTCTGAACAAATGTCTCAGCCTGAAGCCTGCACTGGACTAAAACTAGGAGGTGATTCACTGACCCCTCTTGGCCACCCTGCCCCTTTCAGACCAGAGATGGCTGCTCTCAAAGAGTTGAGATCAATAGCTCAAAGTCCAAATGGAGAACTGTAGCGAGTGGAGTTCCTCAGGGATTGGTACTGGGATCATTGCTTTTAACATCTTTGTCAGTGACATGGACAGTGGGATGGAGGCACCCTCAGCAAGTTTGCTGATGGCACCAAGCTGTGTGGTGTGGTTGACACACTGGAGGGAAGGGATCCATCCAGAGGAATCTGGACAGGCTGGCGAGGTGGGCCCAGGCCAACCTCATGAAGTTCAACAAGGCCAAGTGCAAGGTCCTGCACCTGGGACTGCAGGGCAATCCCAAGCACAGATACAAGCTGGGTGACAAGTGGATTGAAAGCAGCTCTGCAGAGAAGGACTTGGGGGTGCTGGTTGATGAAGTGCTGAACACTGTGGGCTGGTAGCCCAAAAAGCCCCAACTGTACCTTGGGCTGCATCAAAAGAAGTGTGGCCAGCAAGTCAAGGGAGGTGATTCTGTCCCTCTACTCTGCTCTTGTGAGACCCCACCTGGAGAATTGCCTCCAGCTCTGGAGCCCCCAACACAGGAAGGACATGGTCCTGTTGGAGCAGGTCCAGAGGAGGCCACAAAGATGACCAGAGGGCTGCAGCACCTCTCCTACAAATATAGGCTGAGACAGTTGGGTCTGTTCAGCCTGGAGAAGGGTCTGGGGAGCCTTCCAATATCTGAAGGGGGCCTACAGAAAAGTTGAGGAGGGACTTTTTATAAGGGCTTGTGGTCATAGGATAAGGGGCAGTGGTTTAAAACTAGAGCAGGGTAGATTTAGATTGGTCATTAGGAAGAATTTCTTTACTATGAGGGTGGTGAGACACTGGAACATGTTGCCCAGAGAAGCTGTGGATGCCTCATCCCTGCAAGTGTTTAGGACCAGGTTGGGTGAGGCTTTGAGCAGCCTGGTCTAGTGGGAGGTGTTCCTGCCCATGGCAAGGGGGTTGGAACTGGACGATCTTTAAGGTCCCTTCCAACTCAAGCCATTCTAGGATTCTGTCATTCTATGATTCTCCTCTTAAGATGACCGTGTTCCCCTTTGATAACCTCTGCTGCTCTTCTCCAGCCCCCTCCTGCTTGTAACTTCTCTCCCATGCTGGGGTGGGTATGCAGGCAGTGCTGTAAGATTCACAGCAGCTATCAGCCTCAGGTGGCTATAATATAGAACCAAGGATGACTTCTGGTGGTAAAGGGAAGCATTCATACTCCTCCTACAAGAATGGCACAGGAAACACTCCACCTCATAGAATCATATAATGGTAGGGGTTAGAAGGGACCTCTGCAGATCATCCTGCCAGAGCAGGATCACCCAGGGCAGGCCACACAGGAACAGATTCAGGTGGGTTTGGAAAGTCTCTAGAGAAGAAGACTCTACAACCTCTCTGGATACCCTGTTCGAGGCTCCATCACCCACACAGGAAAGAAGTTTTTCCTCATGTTGAGGTGGAACTTCCTGTGTTCCAGTTTGTGCCCATTGCCCTCCAGCCTATCACAGGGCACCACTGAAAAGAAACTGTCACCTTCTACCTGACACCCACCCTTCAGATATTTGTAAACATTGATAAGATCCCCTCTCAGTCTTCAGACTAATCATTCCATTGATCAGTCATTTCCCCTCAGGTCCCAACCTGAAGAGCCCTGGGGAGGTCTAAGCACTTGCAGAGGCATTAAATAAGCTGTGGAGATTACACTGGTGTGAGTGTCCCCCAGCCTAGAGAAGTCTCCCATGAAGTCAGGCTGCCAGTACAGAGGACACAGACACTGAGGGGCAGGGCACATATGCTGGTTTGTCTCAGGCACTTGAGAATAGGATGATATTCATATCTCTTGTCTCCCACTGCTCTCACTGTGCCGCCCAGGCACTTGTAACACCTGCCACAAGTATAGGGAGAAGCAAAGATCAGTGCTTTTCCCTCTCTTACTAACAGCATGGTCCTTTGGATACAAAGCTGTAACCTGCTAGCTCAGGGGCTGCCAGAGCGAGCCATGCTGCCGGGGACTTCCAGGGCATACCAGCCTCTCAGACAAGCTCCACTCTCCATCATCCCCAGGCTGTCACACTTGTCCTAAGTTATGTTGGGTCATTCTGCCCTAAGTGCTGCAGCTGAATCTTCAACTTACAAGTGGGACACCCCTAAAGTCAGCACAACCAGCACCCAGCACTCTGGAGATCCCTAAAGCATCTCCTTCCTTCAGTGACTCTGTGAGCAAACGCTGCCTCTAATCACCACTTTTCTTCATTTATAACAGGGAAGAGCAGTGGGTGAGAAGCCCAGAGAGAAAAAGAGTGAAAAGCCACAGTCGGCCATCAGAGCAGCTGCAGCTTTTTTAACTGATGAGTTACACAGGGAGCAGAGTAACTCTAACCAAGAGGGCTGAGAAACAACGCACGTTAAACCAGCACCGAACCGACGTTAGAATGGTTTCACACTCACCCGAGCTGCTCCTCTGGCTCGTCAGCACTTAGAGCTTCTGTGGATCCCAGGACGCTGTGCCATCGCTCCCTGCTGAGGGCCTCACTAGATATCTGGTGGCTGGGGGAGCTCCTATCCCCCGAATCCGTGCTGCTTCGGCTGGGCGCGCCGTTGGCTCGCTGCTCCAGCTCCCTGTCCACGCCGTTGGCCAGCGCTGGCCCGTCCTCGCGGCCGCTCTCGCCGGTGACGTCTGTCCCCAGTCCCTGCTCACTCTGCCTCTCACCCAGCTCTGTCACCGCTTCCAGATGTTCGGCCCCCCGGCCCCCATGCTCCCCCTCCGCTCCTCGGGAGGGCTGAGCATCGTCCCATGGGCTGGCTCTCCCGCTGGCAGGCTCCGGGGGCTGGCTGAGCTGCTCATCGTCCCCATCGCCGCAGGCCAGCGGGGTGGGCTGTGAGCCCGAGGAATGCAGCTCACAGCGATCCGCAGCAGACCATGGAAAGTGGCTGTTCTCGCTCATATTCCTCTGCTTGTTCCAGCACTTACAGGCTACTTCCCCACACTCAGCTCAGGCTCGGTACTACCTACAACAAAAAAGAAACCACGTCACAAGCACCTGTGCAGGCTGTCAGGAAGGCAGGGGCTTGTTGATAGCAGCTCAGAAGGGTGGTGGTTTGAAGCAGAGCACAGGAAAATGCCCCCCACCCCTCTTGACCCCTCTGTGTAAAAGCAAGGGAGGACCATACTAGGGTTTGATGGTTTTGCAAAGACTAGTTCTGGTTACTCAGCAGAGATACAGAGAGGAAAATCTACCTTTATGGTCCTGAGTCATCAGGGGCCCAGGAGCCCACCTTCTCCTGCCCCTCCCATAACTCCCAGGCAGCCCCAGCCTCAACCACAGAGGACCTGAACCACACGGGCTGTTGGTGTCCGAGCTGCAGCAGGCAGCTGCCCAGTGCTGGGAACAGGAACATGGCACAGCTGCTTTTCCCAGGCTGGCTATCAGGTTGCTATTCCCAGGTATTCCCTGCCCACCAGAAAAAAAAAAAAGAGAACCAGGGGAAATGGGTGTGGTTTTTGTTTTTTTTTTTTTCTTCACACTTCTAACCTCTGTGATGCACCAACCTGTGTGATTCTCCCTGCTGACTTTGCATCTGCAGAGCTTCTTGCCTGCCAGAGCAACACTTCTCTTTGCCCAACACACAAGTACAGCTGAAGGGTGTCATAAGTTGGCAGCTAAGACCCTGGCAAAAGTGTCCTTGCTGAATATATCCTGGGATGGTCTTTCTTTCTGTAGTGCAAGGGAAGGATGATGGATTGCACCAAATGAGACAAGAAGCTTTTTAATAAAAAGAAACCTTGTTGGCAAACACTCCCATTGATGCAAAGTTTGCAAGTCTTACAAGCACCATCCTTAACCACGGGCTGTAGCCTCACAGTGCCTTGGGAGCTTTTCTCCATTGTAACCCCTACAGCTGCAATCAAGTGCCACTAGACATTATCTCTTCTGGAAGCAGGAGTTCCTGTGTGGCACTCAAGATGAGCCATGATAACAGCTGATTTTGTTTAAAAGCAGTGTCTGTCTTCACTCATGCAGGAAGGGTGGGTAATCAAGTACAGCGGGCAGATGGGACCCCTGGGCTCTCCCCCTAATTCTGTTCCTAACTCACGTCTCCAACAGACCACTGAAACTCCCTGCCTCAGCTTCCCTCTCTGTAAACCATGGATTATACATCACCTCTGAGAAGTCAAGGTGCCCAGATGTCAGTGATGGGCTCTGGGTGCCTCAGCTGAAGCTCTCGTTAGCACTAAAATCACTAATTGCTTGGCCAGTTAGGATTCTGCTAGGTCTTGGTAACAAGAGGTGCTGGGCTACAGCTGCCTCTGCTCTTACAGCCCCTCACCCTGCGGAGATGTCAACATCCCTCTCCCTGTTGCTGACTCCCCTGCACCTGGGCAAGGAGCAAGGGAGGTGAGATTCAACCCCAAACACCTTTTTATGGCCTGGCTACAGACAGATCCACATAGGTATGAGCAAGACACAGTCTGAGGGGAACCCAAATCCCTGTCTGTTTTTGCTCCAATCCCACAGCCCAGGCAATCCTGGAGCCTGGCTCTGTCCCACTCTCCATGCCCTGCACCCTGCAGCTGGGAGATGTGGTGGGCTGGGGAGTTCAGAGCTCCGCATGGGGTGGGTTTTGGAAGAAATGCTCCTCAAGGGTTGCATAAGCCATAGTCATGAGATGGGGCAGGTCCCTCCTTAAGGCAATAGTGGTGGTTTTACCTCTTCTCCACGTGCATCCATGTGCGTCCCTCGCTGTCACAGAGTGTGCAACATCACCACACCTATCGTACTAGACGCAGCCAGGTGCTTCCAACCCCTGCCTGTAACAAGGGATCAGAGAAAGTGAGACCCAGGCCAAAGTGTAGAACCCCACTGATCTTCTGACACCGCTCCGTATCAGGCTGTTTCCCAGATCCACCCCATGGCTTGTTCTCTGCAGAGCACCATAAATGGTCTTCCTTCTGTACGCTCTGGTCCTCTCTGGTTTCAGACAGGGCAGTGCAACAGCCAAGTGCAGGAGTAATCCTTAGAAAGGGCTGCTGACTTCTTTCTTTATGAAGTCCCCCCTGACCAATTAAAGCAGAGCAAAGGGACTATGTGTTTGCAGGTTTCAGGAGAAACTTGAGGATGAGTCCACTGAATGTCTGATTTCACCCACCAGATCCATAGAGGGAGATGCCTGTGTTACAGATGGATCCCCCCGCAGCAATCCTCCCCAGCCCCACCAACAAACCAAGAGCTAGGTTACAGGTCTCTGAGCTAATTGCAAGCAAATCTGAACTACTGAAATCATTGATGTAGCAACATTTCCCTTGCAGAGAGTATAGTACAATGCAGATTGGCAGGGACAGTGATGCCTGTCCATGAGGTGGCCCCAGGCTGGAGGAGCATGTCTGGTCACCACAGATGGTGTGTCATCTACAGACAACTGCCTGAATTAGCAGGCCAGGCTTGCTACAGAGTTGATGGAGACAGACAGACAGGGCACCACTGCCTGAGTGCTGTTAGAGCTCTACCTCAGACTGAGTGGATCAGAACAAGCCCCTGCAACAGTCTTCAGATTCACATATGAAGGCCAAGTCTCCTCTACCTTATTCTTTTGCAATCCCAAATGAAGAGGAAAGTCCAAATCCAGGACAGAAAATCAGTCTAAATCAGTCTAAAGGCATTTGGTCTTCCCATGCACTGGCAGCAGGACCAAGCAAATGCAGAATCTTCAAGGAACTTATCCAAAAAACTGCCACATGTGATGACCACATGTGGTCACATGACCACACTGTGATCTTGAGTAATACTGAAAACCTGACACGGGCCAAATTTTGACTTTCCCATAGTGAAGGCAATGCTCAAATCTTTGGAGGAACCTTTCCAGCAAAGCTTTGATGACCTTTTACTTAATGTGAGATGAATAATGTGGCTTTTTCGAGTCCAGTTTTTAAAATCAGACAGAGTTTGGGCTGAAATTCCCCACCTCCCTGCCATGCGTCCAAAAACTCCAGCAGGAACCAGACACCACCCAAGCTAAATTCCAGTCCAACAGCTAAACCTTGGCACAGCTATAAGCAACTAGAAAACAGGAAGCTAAATGCGGTTAGGAGACGGGTCTGAGTAAGAAACATTGGCAAACCTTAGTGTGATGTCCTATCCATCCCTCCTAACTTTAACCACCTTATAGTATTAATACGAAAAAAGAAGAAAAAAGTTTCTGTTATTATGCATGAAATACTGCATTATGTCTACTCTGCTTTACCTTCTGTGAAGTCTAACATCGCTGGTCTGGAAGAAGGGCTGAGGAGTCAATAGTTAAACCCTTAGGCATGTTCTTCCTTGGCCTGATTTCCTGCTGGAGAAGAGGCAGCAGGAAGCCCTTAGGAGGATGTATGCACAGACTATTGCCAATCCAAGAAGACCATTATCTCCCAGCTTCCAGCACACCAGTCTGACTGGAGCCAGGAGGAGAGATCTAGCCTCCTATCAGCCTCCTGACCCCTTTTGCATGTCTCCCGTTGCATCCATCATCCATCGCACACACATATGGATGCAGGCTGTCACGTGCACCTGAAGTCTGCAGGCAAGCTGAGCATACATCAACCATGCAGCCCAGGCAGCTTGTCCCACATTAGCTGCAGAGGGTCTCTCCCCCTCTACAACCCCATGAGACAGCCACATGTGGCAGGGCTCATCTGTGAACTGCTACCTTCCTCAGCTTTGGGGGGAGGTACATGGGCAAAGAGAAAAGGAGACAGGCTGTGATGTTACAACTTGGACTCAACAGAAAACAGCCGAGGGTAGAGCAGCTGGTTGCAGCTGTCCACATCTGTCTCCAGCAAATAGCTGGAAGGTTACCGGTGCTGGGCAGAGTCCAAAGACAGACTCTCAACGCCCTTCTATTAGCTCTGAGAAAGCACCAAAGTGGAGGTCAGCCTTTGGCCCAAAGCAGCCACAGCTTCAACCAGGCCATTGGGAGAGGATACACTACAGCACTAGGGAAGGGGGGGGAGCTGGTACTGAGAGATGGCCCTCTGGGGCTCCTTTCAATTGCCCCAAAGTAGTGTGCTGGACTGTAGGCTGATACTCCCCATGTCCCTCGTTTCTTTTTGTTTCTGCTTTGCACAGTGCTCTTTGGCACAAGTAAAGACTGGGAGGTGATATCTGGGTTCCCACCGGTAGATTTTCAAAAAGCCATAAGTCTGGCTCTCAAGTGAATGCAGCTTCCCTAGGTCCTGTCCATAGGGTGGGCATCCCTTCCATGTCCACTGCTCCCAGAATCCCACAAATCTAACATGGGTTAAACATACAAAAAAAAGGGTCTGTCAAGAAAAGGGAATGATGTGACATATGTTCCAGCCAGGACTGTTCACACTGATGGCTACCATGGCCCTGCTGAGTTGTAGACAGTTGTTAAGCTGCAGTTCCATGATTTGGACCAGACCAGCTCTGTAAGCCCCATGGATGTAAGAACGTGGACTCATGATGGAATTACTGCTGTAGGAAAGGCTAAGGGAAGCCAAAGCATCCATGATCCAGTGCTAACCATAGCATAACTGTAACTTTCCATCTGCTCCCCAGTGCTGGGGCTTGGTGCTTCCACTGCAAGACGGGAGAGAGGCAGAAGGGACTAAGTATCCCATTCCCTGTGACTCTCTGATGCTGCCCTTTTTTGCTGGCCAGATTCAAGCAAGCCAACTGCTATTAGCTTCATTTATCAGAATCCTGGCAACACCAGCCCACCACTGCCATGTGCCCAGCACCACAGGATAGCAACGCAGGATGGCCACCAACCCCCTGCTCCAGCCCTGCTCTGCTCCCAGGGTCCTGCACAGCCTCTGGGCCATGACAAGGAGGGGCAGGGCTGGTTACAGAGGGAAGGAGAGCAGAAGAAATGCACCGTCACTTAGTTTGGGATGATGGATGGTTGGATTTGCAGTGGGGCCAACACAGCCAGGCTGGCATCCACTGCAGGAAAGCACCAGTCCTGAAGAGGCTGGGCAAAGATGCAGCAGCAAAGTTTGCCCTGATTATGTGAGGGACTGGAAACCACACAGCAGCTCTTTCAGGGACTGGCTCTGGAAGTCTCCCAGCTTTTGTTGAAGCTGAATGGCTGGTGGGAAATGATTTATTTTTAATTTTCTTCCCTGCGTTAGGAACTGGAAAGGCTCCCACTTCACTTTTGTGTAACCACTTGGCTGCTGCAACACAGGAAGGCTGGGAGAAGGATCCTGCTGCTTAGTCAAGCGTGAGCTTTTTCTCAGCTCACGCCGAGCTGGGCTGCTTCGTGCTGCAGCCCTGCTTTGCCTTGCTGCTCTGCATCCCATTCCCTCAGCCTGATGGAGATGGGGCAGTAGATTCTTCCTAAGGGTTCTGTCCTCACCCTGGCACTGCAAGGATTTCCAGGAGGTGAGCAAGAGGAACAGGAACAACACAGAGGAGAAAAGCACATTCTGATGTGGCTCCTGCAGTGCTGGATGTGAAGGAGAAAGTGAGCAGACCCTGCACTCATCTGAAAACCTCAGAAACAAGATCAGAAAGTGAGGGGGGCAGGGAAGATGTCAGAAAGGGGAAGGGGCGGCAAGGCAGGTTGCCCTTCTCTGGGATATGCTGGGGTGCACACCCCAGAGAAGGAAGGTGCTGGGACCTTGCACTTGCTTGTGTGCAGCCTGGAAGTTTGGAAGATGCAGGCAGAGCAGGACTGACTCTTCTGGGTCTTTCAGCAAAATCGTAGAAGGCAGCCTCACCCAGAACATCACCATGCTCTGCTGATATGGTGAACTGCAACAGAGCAGCTACCACAGCAGACAGTCCTCAGCCCATACCAATGCCTGGGGTTACTCCAGCCCAGGCTCAGTTTTAGCTCACGGTGCTGCAGGCAGAGGCAGGAGTACAGCTTCTTCAGCCTGAGAAAACCACCCAGGATGGGATTTGCTATGTGTAATGTGAATACAGCACAGACATACCCAACCATTCAGGGGCATTTCAGAATCTCCATCCTGAGTGACCCCCAGTCCTACACATTCAGACAGGCAGGTCAGGAACCCTTAATCCTGCCCTTTCTAAGTCATTTTTATCCTTGGGGCAGGAGGCACCACCCTCACACCTCATTTGCTGACCACCACAAAATGCAGATCTCTGTGACTCTCTGTCCTAGGACCCTGTTCTAGACCACTGCAAAGCAGCCACAGATTTCTCAAGATGTTGGTTTCTGAAAGATGCCTTCCATCCTCTTTTTGTCAGAGTGAGAGGCAATTTTAGGTGGCAGTTTTCGTGGCGGGAAGAGTTCTCCAGCAGAATTCAGAAAGATGAGACAGGCAGATGTTTCCTGCTTGGCCCTTTCCCTTGATGAAAACTGTGCCATGCAGACACGCAGCCACCACAAACACACGCAGCTACAGCTGGGCGTCATCCCCGTCTGCCTTCCAGCCAGCCTGTTACGACTGCCTTATGCTTTTCTTAGAGAGGGAAACCCTAATGAGCCATATCTGTTTCTCTGGGCATCTGACTTGGGTTTTATAAGAGCTTAAAAATTCCCTTGGTCACTCTTGTTGGAGAGAGTCCTTGAGCTCCTTGGGCTAAAATGCCAACAGTAACATCCTCAGCTGTGATAGGCTACATGCTCCAAGTTCCCATCCCCTTTGAGCCGCACAACTATTTGTTCTACATGCTGTTGATCACATCCACAGTGTAGCTGGTGAACAGGAATGTGTTTTTATAACCCAACTCACCAATGTGAGGTGTGCACCAGGGTGTGTGCATGGGCACAACGAGGTTTCTTTGAGAAGGAAAACGCATAGCGAGTTGGAGAGGTCATAGCTATGGGTTTTTTTCCTTTTGAAGTAGATCTCCTCCCTCTTATGATTCTGCTTTGACCTCTGCCCTCTCAAACCAGCTGAACATAGAAACCTTTACCATTCTTGTTGTTTATAACTTCTCATTTATTTCTGCCATAGGCTGCAGGCCTGTTTTCATATGATTTTGAAGACTTGAACCATTATCACTTCTCAGCCTCTCCTCTCCAAACTGTAGTCCCTGCCTTCTTAATCCATTCTCATAAGACAACTTCTCTACCCCTCTGAGGATTTTGACCATCTTTTTTGGATGTTCTCTAGCTCCATTACTTTTATTACTCTATTACAGTCTGGAGATGGGGAAAGCAGCACTGCAGAGCGCACTCAAGAGGTGGGCACACCAAAGAGTTATACAGCACCTTCTGTTTTGTAGCTGAGTCCCTCCCTGTTGACATCAAGCTCTAGCTCATTTGCAACATCTTTGCTGAACACTAGGATCTCAGGAGCAGGCTTGGGATGGGGTTTCAGCCCATCACTGATTACTTCAAAGGTGCTACTCCAAGGCAGGATAAAGAGGAAAGTGATCCAAGCTCGGGGGACACAGTACTTCCTTGCTCTCATTTCTCCCCTTACTGTTCATCTCTGACCACACTAGCTTTGACACTACTATGTGAAGCCCTTCCCTGTGCTTCCAGCACCTGCTGGACCCATCAGAAGAGATCCTCCAACATCTATCGGAGTGCATCTCTGACTACACTACACATCTGTGTAACAACTAAGAGTTGCTGTGTGCAACTGTTCACAGCCCACACTGTGTGGGGCTCTGTCCCCTTCCAGTGCCCATGGGTCCATGGAGATGCACTTCCTTATGAAGATCCAGATGGGATCTATCTGGGGTAGTCTAAGAGGATTCTGTAAATTTTGGTTACAGATTCTGCTTGTGACTTGAGAAGCCCATCCCATCCTCCCACTCCCTGCTTAGCAACAGCCTTTCTGAGACAAGGCAAATCATTCAACCTTGTAGTTGTCTTGCTCCTGGAAACCTCTGTGTCTGGGAAGGGAAGGCTGGAAGGTGTGAGAGTAGCATTCCATACAGGGAGGGAATGGACACCCACCATGGGGGTCAGATCTGTGTACTACCCACTCCAACCCACATCCCCAGGCCTTGCTGTCTGGGAGGGACTTGAAGCGGACAAGGGCCAGTGCAGTGCTGTGGGAGCCCCAGACCAGGCTTTAGGGAGACACTGTTGAGAGTCAGCAGGGTCAGCCTACGTGTGCCAGAGCCAGGGTGCCAGTTCTTCTGACTGGGTGCTGCTGCATGTCAGCACTCACCTGGGCTGAAAGGAAACATGGACAGCAAAGAAAGAGGGGCACTCACTGGTGCTAGCATTGTGCTTTACAGAGCCCTCAGGGTACTGACAGTCACTGCACGTGGGCCACAGACTGTCCCAGAGGTTTTCATCCATCACTGATAGTTTAAACTGCAGGTCTCATATCCTTCACTTCCAATGCAGAAAAGAGGCCGTGGAGAAAACGTATCCCACAGACTAAAATAAACCAGCTACATGCTAAAAAAAGAGCCTTTGGGTAATCAGAAATCACTGTGCACGGAACATACTTTTTCTTGAAGCCAAACCCTACAGCTTCTTATTTTGAATTTTTACTAGAGTCCCCAGAGCAATTAGTGAACATTCAGAGCCAAACGACTCCAGCAAAACTTCATCTTGGGGAAACAATGGCAGTTTTTTGCTTATAGAAAACAATATAATTGAGTCTTAAAATTCTTAAAAGCTTTCCTGCTTTTTTTTTCCCTGCGCTCTTTTGCAGTTACTCAAAGGGGGAAAATAGACAAATATACTTGGAATTTTTCACATGTTCCTTTCTTTGCACTGACACTTTGGCTATATGGCACTTTATGTACTGAGCCTTCCTCTAGCCCTGGCCACGCATCATACAAACCCTGACTGTTCACAGCGGAAACGGTCTCAAGCCTGTGGGGGTGAAAGGCTGGATTGCACCATCACTTTATATCTTGGTGATGTGGTAGGAGCTGTGTAAGCTTCTACAAAGAAATGGGCCAAAGCATAGGGATGGTAAACTTACGTATTCCCCAGGAGAAGCGTGAACTTGAGACCGAAGGTCCAGGAGGCTGAGGAACATGGACCTGAACATCCCTTTATTCTAGACAGCCTATTGGGTCTGTAATCTTCCTGGAATAGGCTCCTTTAAAACCCCACTCAGGGCCTCCAGGTTTGACTATGAGAAGATGAAGGTCTTATCAGTGATAGAGCAGCCAGCAGGTCTGTCTGACCCTTAGTTCCCCACTTTTGCAGAAGCAAGCCTTGACCCTCTTTGTTGGCTCCACCTTCATAAAAGCTCTGCAGTTCATCACAGGAATCCTCCTGTGGCTCAGAGAGGAGCAGGAGCCTCCTTAGAGGGTACAGGAAAGGCAGGAAAATTTTTACTGCATCCTGGGGGAAAGAGAAGGGCAGCTCCCATAGGGCTGTCATGTCCACTTCCCCAAGATGATGCTTCCCACCAAGTGAATCTGGCCATGGTGGTGGTTTGCTGCAAGAGCTCGTGGCCATGAGCCTGCAGTGCAGGTGGAAAGCCTGTGGCTGTAAAGGTAGGTCATGGGCACACCAAAAAACTCCCATGTGTGCCAGGATTCCTGCTACCCTTCCCTGGCATGGCAGCAAAGGCAGGGGAAAAGGGGCAGAGGCTTTCTGTGCCCTGGCACCCCATCTTCAGGCAGCTCCTGCAGCTCAGAAAAGAGCTTCAGAGCATAGTGTCTGTCTGGGCAGGAGGTGGGTCCCAGTGGCTCAGACCCTGAATCAGTGCAGAACAAGCAGCTTGTTATCAGTCCATGTTGTTCAAACCAGGAATTTTTCAAGTATACTTCGAGACAAACCTTATCCCTCTTTGGCTGTGAACAGCAGGGTCATACACTCTCATACATGGTATTTTCTGCAGGTAGCACAACCACCCTCCCTGCTTTCTTCCAGGATCTTTCACTCCAGAAGAAAGATCTGGGACTCACCTACATTTTTGGTTGGTCCATCATACCTATGTAGTGATGTGCTGCCTGTCTCCCAGACTGCAGTCTGCAGGGTGCAGGGAGTCAATGAGATGACTGAGAAGATAATTGCATATTTATTTCCAGAACTTCCAGACTGGGATGGAGCCATTAAAAGAAAAGCAGGATTTCACTGCTCTGTTAGGATGTGGTAAGTTATCATTATCTTTAACATGGCAACAGGAGATGCTTGTCAGAACTTGACTATGACAGAACTTGCTTGAACACATGGGAAAGCACTTTGAGTGGGGGTCATCTCACCCAAACGTAGACATCTCCAGCTATGCTCAGCCCCCGGGCCTTCTTCACAGTCAGCAGAAAAAGGCTGTATCTGATTTGTATTAGAAAGCTGTGTTACAACCAGAAAAATACATTCTGGTGTTCACTGGCTAGAGCTCCACTGCCTGGGACAGCAATCTCAGCTGCTGACGTTTGTGTTGCAGACACCTACTTTTAGAAAACGAGCCTCCTGCCCAGCACTGCTGACCACATTTCAGCTGCAAAATCTTCCTCTGTCTGCAGCTCTCCGCAGACAGGCTTCTGCTTTTAGAGTGCAGCTAATGAGTAAGGAGCACGCCTTCCCGAAACATGCAAGTCTTTTTTCCTTCCTGCAGACAGTTCAAAGCAGATCCAGCTTGCATTGCTGTGTTTTCAGTTTGAGAAAACAGGTGCTTCAAGGAAGAATCAGTGAGATTTTCTGAGCAAGGTTCTGCATTTTGTAATGGCTGCTCTTTTGGGGACCCTGGGAGTGACAGCCCCCAGGAGCTTCACCTTCTGACACGGCTTCCCAAAGCATGGATGTCTTTGAGTAATATGAAATGTTGATGCTGACTTGCTTTGAAAATGGAGCGAGTTGCCCAGAAAGTACCTACTGAGACCCTGGTGGAGCCATTTTGCAGCTCCTGTGCAGAGGCTTGATCAGTCCTTAATGGATGTGCTGGATAACCCTGCCAATAGGAGTGTGATTTTCCTGATGAAGGAGTACAGCTCTAACAAGCACGTTTCTGTGCTGATGGAAAGGGGTTTCATACAGCCAGGGCCATTTCTTCTCCTCAAGGGAATACTAAGAAGAGCAAAAAGCACCATCAGGTTGATGTAATTGCATCAGGACAGTGAACTGGTTTAGCTGTACCTGCTCTGGGGCCCGGAGGCTCTCCCAGCCCCACAAGGTGCAAGACACCCTGTACTACACCTTGTGACAAAGCTATAGGACAGCTGCTACACCAGACTGAAATAAGTCATTTTGCCTCTTAGCCTACTGTTTTAGAAGTACAGAGTTCTCAGGGCCTTTCTCCTGCTCCTCAGACATCATGACATTTAGGCATCAGACAATGATTTGGGGAACTGAATTGGAATTACACCCTGGGCTGAGTCTTCACTGATGCACAGAGAGGCCAGAGGGGTCTGCCAGAAATAATTGTGTTGTAAAGATGAAATAAAGGTTCAGGAAATGAACGCCGTTGAGCCTGGTTCATTGGATGACCCAATGACATAGTGGCACAAGAGAAGTGGCAGTTAGGCTTGCTGTGGGAGCATGCAGCCCAAGACAACCCTGCAAGCTGCGTGCTGTGTGCCTGACACTGGGAATCTCTGATTTCTCTAGCGTGCAAAATTAAAGGGACAGTGTCACCAAGGTGCACTTCTTGCTGTTAACTGGAGAGCAGCGGACTCCCTACCATTCTGCTTGTGCTTACAAAAACCATCTAGGTCATTAAAGGACAGGTTGCTGCTACAGGATCGTTCCCTAAACCTACCAGGATCGGCTACTATTTTGTAGTACTTTCTTGGTCCGACAGCAGCAATAGTAACACATCTGCATTTTAGGTGTTGCTATCATGCTGTGATTTTGCTGTGACGTTGCACATCCAAGTCTTCTGCATTTCACCTGGGGTTGTTACTCTGCTCCTGGTCCCCAAGCAACACTGGTCCAACACTCCCACCAGGTAATGCAGACTTATTTCCTCTTGATGTTATCACAGTTCTCACACCAGGTGCACATGGGAAATCCAAGCTTCCTGAAGCCACATCTGAACACCCAAATTCTTGCATGCAAAAATGAAAAGACTGTGGAGGAAACCTGAACAATACCAGATCTCAAAGTGGCAAAAGGAGGCAGCTCCAAAAGTTTGGGATAAAAATCTCATGTCCTTTTAAGACAGTCTTATGATTTGGGATAATGCCCATCCTAGAGTCCAACACCTCACACTGTAGCCCTGCCAGAGGCAGGTCCTAGCTGTACATCAAACATCCTTGCACAGCTCTCAGGTGCTGTGCATGGCGTGGATGCTGGAAGGCACCTGCAGGAGCGGGCACCATCCCGGGCAGAAATGGTACAAGATGGGCTCCATGGTTGCAGTGAGAACTGATGCTGCTCAGGAGGCCAGCAGCTGCCTGTGAGGAACAGCCAACAGCAAGGACCACCCAGTGGAGGGGAGGAGGAAGGATGTAAAAGAAAAGGTCATACTTTATTATAAAGCACATTGGTAAATAGTTTATAAAGGGTTAATAAATGATGAGCAGAGGCTTTCAGCACCTTACAGACAGAAATACAGCCTGGAACACTGGACAAGCTGTGCCTTAAAACTGCTCATTACCTGCTTTAATCCTTTCAAAACCACTTCTAATTAGAGCCTAAAGCCAAGGGCTGGCAGGTGGGATGCTCTTCTGTTTCGAAAGACAGTTGCAGATTCTCGTGTCCTGCACTGCTGGGCTCAAGATGTCCCAGGTGAGAGTGGCCATGTGTCCCAGGTCCTGCCAGGCTCCTGGACTAGGGCGCGCAGGAAAGCTGACAAGCCTGCAGGTGTAATGACAAGTAGGGACAGGATGTTTTGGAGAGAGGAGGCTTCATTTCTCAGAGTGGAAAGGAGCAGAGTGGCAGGTAACCATGACAGGGGTGGCTGCAGAAAGAGTCTCAATAGCAATGGGTCTTCTGCAGGTGACATGAGCTCCAACCACTCCCAGCTTCACCAGTACACACCTCAGCAGAGGCTCATGACTGTGAAGGACAGGTGGGGCTGGAGAGCAAAGGACACCACAGACCAGCAGAGTCCAGACTTCAGGCTTGGGACCCTCAACTCACCCCAGACCAACTCAGCCCAGCCTAACACAGCCTAGCCCAGCCCAACTCATCTCAGGCCAGCACAGACTAGCCCAGCACAGCACAGCCCTCCAAAGTCCAGACACAGGGGGGGCTGAGGGCTTCTCATCCCAGGAGCACCCACACCCCTTCCTGATTCAAAGAATCACTCCAGACATGGGCCAGGGACACCCTGTTTCTACTGCCACGTCTGTGCCCGGCTCACTGCCTGGTGGTGGCTGTCCGGGGTGAAGACAGACAGTGGAGATGGGCAGGGGTCAAGGCAGAGCAGGGCCAGCCAGGCTGCCCCTCTGCATGGCTACCTGGCAAAGACCACAGTCAGCCCACAACGAGTCCACGGGACAGCAATGCCATACACCCTTCCCTCTGGCCCCTAGGAAGGTGCTGTCAATGGAAACCGCTTCAGCTGCTGCAGCAAATTAATTCTTTCAACTTCTGGGCAGAAAAAACAACCCTGTGATTATTTTCTGCCTCAGTTTCCACACCTATGCAATGGAAAAAGGTGCCTCCTGGAATCTGGGGAAGAAAGAAAGTTTGAATGGTGATGGAATATCAAGAGACCTGGATAAACAGTCTTGAAAGGACAAAGGATGCCTTTTCCTCAAAAGACAGGTTAACACTCCTAGCTATAGGCAGCCAGCTCCTGCTTCAGCAGGCTCAAAACTCTGGTGAGGGGTGGCTCGAATAGCTGCCCTTGCCTGGTGTTGCTAACTTGTGAGATAAAACCTAAATACTCATTAAAGCAGCACTTGGCAGAAACCCCATCCTCAATTACTTTTTTTTTTTTATGAGTCTGAAGCCTTTGGGGCTTCATAATCTAATTAAATAAAGCTTTCTCACTTTCCTCTTGCCTGCTCCCCTAGCTTCTGTTGTACCAGCAAAGACAAATATATATTTTTAATTTACCAGAATCCCCCTGCATTGCATATCCCCTTCTGGCCAGAAACCACCTCTGTTCTCTCCATGCCTGTGTCCTGCTTGGGCAGGCTGTGGCCATAGCCTGGTTGGTTTTGTTCCTAGAAAGTGACCAAAATACTGGGATCCCTGTTTGCCTCCACCCACTTCCACTGTCTGGGCACCCACCAGCCTTTTGAAGAGCAAATAGACAGAGGCTGGCAGGAGCAGAGCCCCCCTAAGGTAAGCTCTGTACTGAGAGAGGTGCCTTGTGCCACGCTGAGTGCAGCTCACATCCACGTCTGCAAGATCCATCTGCCGGGATGTGCAGCAGGGAAATGATGTTGCTTCAGGACATGCACCAGGGAGAGGCTGCAGGTGAGAAGGTGCCATCATCTCCTGTATGTGTCCAACACCAGCCAACATCAAGTGGCCATGCAGAGTGGAAGAGACATCTGCAAGCGGGACTGGGGCTTGCTGTGGAAGGATGATACAGTCAGCAAGTCCTGCTTTGTATAGAGTGGTGCATGGATGTTTCTCTGAGCTGGCTTCAGACCATCCAGCTCCAAATCTGGTGCTGGAAGTAGGTGGGAACATACCACAGGGAGCTCCGTCTCCATCTCTATGAGGCTCTTTCCCAGAGCCATGTGAAATTTTTTGGAAAAATTGTTCATTGGCCGAAAATTGCAATTATAGGTCAGCTAAATCTTACCTAGATTTGTGATGTATTTGTGCTGAAACCACTGAAGTGCTGAATTTAAAAAAAAATCCTCAAAGGCCACAAGAGCTGAGCTTTATGCTTGGAGCACATAAGCAAATACAGAAAATGAAAACTGAAAGCAAAAACTGAAACCCTTCAATTCCCTTTGGTGTTACAGCATTTCCCTACAATCTTACTTTTTTTGAAGGATGTAAAAGAAAATAAGATAGGGGTCAAATTTGGTTTTTGATATCAAGAAAACAACAAAGAGAAAATTGTCACTCAGGGGAGGAGAACCTGGAGAGGAGGCTGAGTTCATATAATTTTCTCTGAGTTTTTCAGTACGGTTGGTGAACCGTATCGTGGTGTGTAAATCACCCAGGTCTGATATAAGTTTTTCAGCCTAATGCTGATCCTGAGAGCTCAGAGGCTCCAGCCCCTGAAAGGGGGGCAGCTCTGGAATTTACTCTCCTAATGCAGACCTGCAGGTTTTGTCCTTTGAAGGTGGGTTCAGTTCTCCATCACAGAGCCACAAAAAGACCACAGTGAGATTAGGAGCTCAGCTGCATCACCTGGATGGGAGATACAGGATGGGAAGTGACCCCACAAGACACCAAATGCAGCTATGAGCCCTGCAGTCCAGAAAACATGTCATCCAGAAGATCAGAGTGGTTCTGTCCCCAGCGCACTCTCTGTCACACTCACAACACGCTTAAAGCTCCAGGAGAGAGAGACTGGAGGCCTTCATGTTGCTACGGTGTCTCAGCTGAGAGCAGGAGATACAAAACCAGTGGACTAAGTCTTGGCCATAGAGGGGGCTTTGGGAGATCATCCTAAGAACAAAACCATGTCCCATACTGTAGAGGAAGGCAGAAAATCCTGTGACAAATCTTGTGCCCATCCTGCTTGAAAGGAAATGCTGCCTCTTCACTGCACCCTAATGAGGTGTCTCAAGGCAGTTGGCAATGACAGGGCATCCCAGCAATATTACATTTGTTGGGAGCCATTCAGGATGCCTCAGAGAAGAAATGGATCTAGGAGGGGATGGAGCTGGTGGTACCACAAAGGTGACACCCTGACCGGTTTGAATGGGATGATTCAGAGTGGAGCTGGGAGGCTGCTTTCAGGTGTGCTCTCCTTTTCTGGGTCCCAGTGCAAACATGACTCTTGCCCAGGACATGGGGACACACTGCTCCTTCAAACAACCCTATAGCAGGTAGCCTGAACCACCTGCCAGTCCTGCCTTCTCCACAGCCACCAGGGAGGCCCTTCAAGACTGGCTCATGTACCACAAATCTGAAAAATTATGAGGGAAGGATGTAGGGTGATGAGAAGGAGGAAGAGAAAGGAGTGGAGGACATGTAAGCAGTGGTGGTAGAGAGACAGGTGACAAGCCATGCACCAGCTTGAAGCCCAGAGCCCAGAAAAAACATGGAGACCACAAGAAGGGGCTTGGGCTCAGCTACACTGTCTCTGCTCAGGCTGCCTTTGTATGTTCTCTGGCCCTGCCTGGTACAAGTGAGGGAGCACTGGGGCTGCTCCAGTGACAGGAGCAGCATTTGCTCTAACGAAGGAATCGCTAATGTCCCTACCTGGGACTTGAGCAGAACTAGGTGCTGCCCAGGGTCAGGAAAGCCAGGTTATGGACTGCAGGGAAGGACACCCCTGGGCATCTCAACCACTCATTTCTTGGAGCTCCTGCAGGAAGACAAAGGGATAGCAGTAAGGATGAAGGGTGAGGTGATAATTGTCCAGGTAGGACAACTGCCTCTCTACCAGTGATCTCAGCCTGCCAGCCACTTCCCCAGGGTCACAGAGGAAATGAGAGTGGAAGCCCTGTCATTCTCACCTAAGATTCCTGCACAACAGCCACAGAGAAGCATCATGAGCCTTATGTGAAAAAGGTATCACTCCTTTGGATCCATCTGACCACTAAGAGCCCAGATGCACTGAGCCTCACATGGACCCTGTCCCAGCACGTTGCTGGGAAAGACGTATCCCTGCTGAGAGGGGGAAGAGGACATTTCCACCCTCAGCAAACCTGGCAAGGAGATGTCTTCACAGCAGATACTTTACCAACTAGCAAAGTGAGCAGCAGCCTCAAGAGATACGGCCATTTACAGCAGCAGATCACCCACTCCAGTGACTGCTCATATACAACCTCCAAGCAGGCTTTTCCTTCAGCAGGAATCACTCTGCCCAGAGCCAGCACTTTGGCAGCAGTAGCAACAGGTCCCTCCCAGCCCAGAGAGCATTGTTCCAGCCACACCATCAACCTGTGCAAGCCAGCAGGGCCACACACAGATGTCTGAGATGAGCATGCCTTTCCATTTCCTTCTGGTAATAAGCACCAACTCCAGCTTTGGGCAGAACCACTGATACCACGTGTGACAACTCCACAGATGGAGAAGGCACTCCAGACTTCAAAGGAGACTTATCACTTCAGTCTCTTTAACATGGTGGCCTGACATACCCAGCACTGTGTGACATACCTCATGGCAGGCATGGCACATGCAAATCATGGTGTAGTCTGAAAGTTGTGGTAACATCAGACGGAGGGATCTTCCTCAGTGGGAAAACCCTTGGAGGAAGGAGACAAAAAGGTGTCAATAGTACAGAGGGAAGACAAGGGATGTGGCCATAGGCTGAAGTCAAGAAAGGCTATATGGGGAGCATGAGACATGAGCTGTGAGCAGCACCAGTGGGAAGACTGGAAAGCCAAGACACCTGCAGAGGCTTCACACTCAGAGCTGGATTCAACCATAAAGAGAAATAAGGCAGATACCTCCCGCCAAGTGCAAAGTATTCAACTCCATGTGAAGAGCCATGTGATGGGTCATAATAATGAGGACACCAAAGAGGGTTTTATTTCAGTAACCCTGAAGGAGTAGAATAGGTAGCAATCAGAAAAACATTTTCTCACCTTGGACACCACAGAAGCTGGTGTAAAATGCTCGACGCCCTCTTGCCACCCACTGTGCTGCTCTAAAGAACGGCCTCAGCAAAAAGCACCCTTACTCCATCCACCCAGTCTCCATGAACTGGTATTGATTCTCATCACCACCACTCTCCCACTGCATCTACAAACAGAACCCCACCATCAGGATACTGAATGGGCCTGGTGGTCAGGGAGAGGGGCTTCCTGGCAATGCTCCTATGTCCTCTGCCCAATGCTGCCGCTGTCACCTTGGCAAAGTCACTTGGCCACACCAAACCTCAGTTTCCCCAGAGGAAAATACAGCCATGTCCTAGGGTGGCCTGAAGAGAACTAACATGCTGAGACAGGAGGAAACTCAGTATTCATTCAGAACTACTCAGCTTCCAGCCTCATGGATCCAAGGGATCTCCAGGGAAAACCACCTACTTAAACTCCACTTGTGCCTAACTTTTAGGGGGGGAAGAAGAGACAAAATGAAAACCATCCATTTTGTGAATCATCCATCTCTCTGACTTCCCCTCTGGGCTTGGCTGCACACTTTCAGACTTTATCCATTGTTTGCTTGGACTTGTACAGGAAAAATCATGTTAAAGAAAATCCTAGCTGAACCACACACCTTGGAGCAGTTGCAATGGACAATTTGACAAGGACATGGGGATTTAGCATATTTTTAATACAAAAATACCTAATGATAATGTGCTACACTCCTGGCTAAAAGCATCGTTATCTACTGGCATGGGGGGAATTTAAGCTGTAATACTAGCTGCTAATGCAGGCCTGGAAACTCCATGCAAATATTGCCCTGATCCAACAGCTACACAGTTCTGTTTATCCCAGTAATTAATTCTCTCTTATGTGTAGTGATACAATTAGAGAAACATTGCCATTCTAAAGGGCTTGTTTCCATGAGTGCCTCTGACTATATTTACATCCCCACAATAGGCTTGGTCTCACAGAGAAGGGTGAAATTGCATTTATGGAGACAATGCCACATGCATTCCCACAGCATTTTCTCAATGTAAAGTTAGGCTCCAAATTGCACGTTTATTGTGTGAACACACAATCAGCTCAGATTAAATACAAATTAAAAATTAAAAATACTGACTAAAGGCAGCCTAACACCCCAAATAATGAAGATGAGCACAATAGTGTGATTTACTCCCAGACGCCAGAGAAATACACATCTGTACTATATAACATGCCCTTCCCACAGATATACTCTTTGTACTCTAGCTACCCTTAGGCAGGAATATTTCATTCTCATAAATTATGGATTTTCTTTCCCAACTGCCAACACATTCATATCACCAGTTGCAAAGGAAACGAATATAATAATAATTTAAAAATATATCAAATGCTATTCCCCTGATACAGTGATGAGCAGGTGACTAGCTCCTTGTATCCTCAAAGTTGAAGCAGGAAAATGGAAGATAGACATGGTTAAAATCAGAGAATGCCTTCCCTTTTGTCCCCACAAGATGTGTGAGCCAGCAGGGAGGTGTGGGCATGGCAGGTATCTTTTTAGAAAGTACTCCCAGCCTTAGCTGTGCTCTGGAAACTATCTGTCCTTCTCATGCCTTCCTCCTCCCCAGACTCGTGGAAGCAATTCAGGGAGACACAGATGCTAATATAACAATTACGATAATAACACAGCGCTGAACGGGGGCAACACACACCCTTCACAGCAGCTTGACCTCTAAATCCTCTAATATGGTGCTGCTTCATTGAAGATTAAAAGAAATTGTAACCTAGCACAGACAAAAAGACACAGGAGGCGAGGCAGGATCTCACTCGGCAGTGAAGCCCCACTCCAGTCCAGATGCAGTCATATCACTTCAGCTTCCCTGTACCATCTCCATGACAACCATGTAATTTGGATGCAATAACCACTGCCGAATTGATCTTTAAATGTAGCTTTGTTATAAAACATAATACTGAACATGTCAGGCTCAGTATAAAGAGAAGTAGCCCCCCTACCACTGAGGACTGAAATTTAAGAGCCCCCCCCCCTTTAATTTTCAGCTGCTGAACAGTCTTCCTATTTGAATAATTGCATGGGTGAGTGGATTTTAAAATCAGTAACAGCAAACACCATTAGTGTGTGTGTGTGTGTGTGTGTACAGCATGCTGTAGTGTAACATCTCAAACGAGACACCACACTGAGAGCTGGAAAAATGTGTCAATGTATATTCAGAGAATGGGCATCTTTCCACATGCACACGCGTGCACACACACACACACACACGTACTGGGGAGATTCAATCTCTAGCAACCGAAGCATACAGCTGATGCATCAAATAATCCTTAGAAGAATCAAAACCAGTATAACTAAGCAAAATAGGACGGGGGATCAATGCACCGCATGACAATGAGAGCAGGGGGGCTCACATTTGCACTTACCCAAGCGATGAGCTGTTTATTTTTTGGTCCCTTCGCAAATGCAGCTCCCTTTTCTCTTCAACAATCCATGCAAAATAATCTGCAGTCCCACCGACGGAGGAGTGGCCCCGTCCCTCCCCCTCCGCCACCTTCCTAGACCTCCCTGTTATTGGCTTCCTTCTCCCTTCCCTCCTGCTCTCCCTCTCTCTTGCTGGCGACGGTTACACCTCCCAGCCTTCCCCCAAGGTGTCAAGAGACTGCTGGGGATCCAGCGGGCAGGGTGGGAGGGGACGGGGAGAGGGGGAGGAGGCAGGGAGCGACGGTGAATGGACCCGCTGAAAGGATGGAATAAAGCTCTTGCTGGAGAAGCCCCCGGAGGAGCACACGGCAGGCGCCGACCTGCCGCTTGGCTG
>JANIJG010018932.1:67704-85668 GCA_024611175.1 Megaceryle torquata
GAGAAGCAGGAGCCGACCTGCCGCTTGGCTGGGAGGCTCTGCCCACCACTTGGGCTGCGCAGGAGCGGCCAACGATATCCCCAGGGGTGCTGAGGCTTGTCACCCAACATGCACCTGCAAAGCACAGGTCGACAGGTCTGCTTCCTGCCAGCAAAGCGTCACCCTTCCAGCTGAGACTGGCTTAAAGTTTTGGGTTGAAATCCTGCCAAATACTCACACTGTCTTTAACAACTGATGCACTTCAGTACACAGACGTACGGCACTGGAAATGTCTCAAGAACCCACCCCTGTGCAGACCCCAGCACTGCAGATTGGCTTGCTCCATGCCTCTGGTTACTCCCACCTGATGCAGTCACATCGCATCACATCCCATCCCACCTCACAGCCAAAGATCCCTGCTGGCCTTCAGCAGCAGGGCTGCCCATATACCTGCCTCCCAAGTTTGCTCCAGAGCCACATCTACCACACCAGGCTGGATCACACACCTGCTCAACATCACTGGCAAGGCTGACCCATGTGTCCCTCCTGACAGATCTTGCCTGTGAAGGAAATGCTTTTGTCCACAGGTTAAGAGAGGAAGCTGGCTCACCAAGGTGGCTGGGGATGCCATGTGGGGTGGAGAGGCACAGGGACAAAACACCTTTTCCTTCTTTAGGGACCCCCTTACTTTACTTGCAGACCCGGCACTATTGGGAAAACATCAACGCCTCTTGGCCATTTGGCGATTGCAACTCAACAGGGGTTTCTATGGGTGTACAGGTGAGAGGTGGTGGGTGTTCTCTGGTTCAAGTTGTCCAGCTGGAGCACAAGCCTGTGGTCCCTCAGCTTAAGCCAGCTGTGGCAGTGGCCACCTACCAGGATTATTCACCTGGAGCTGGAAAACACCTTTGCACTGGAGTTGCCCATATCTTGGTGACTCAGGATGCTCACCCATCTGCCTGACTGCTTTACAGGGATGTGTGATGCCTGCCTGCCCTTAACCCTGTGCTTCATGGAGCCCAGAGCACCATATGCATGCACAGTCCTCCCTTCTAACAGCTCACAGCAGATCGAGGGATCCCTCAGCAGTGTGCAGAGACATCAGCCCCGGGCTGGACCTTTATACTGAGGAAGAAGGGTTTGGCATCTGCCCAAGATGCATGTTCCAAGACAGTTGATGGCTTCCTGATTTCCTGGAGAAAACCCCTCCCTAGACCTCTGTGCCTCTTGGAAAGCTTGTTCCAGAGGATGCACACCACTGAATGAGCAAACAAATCCCCAACATCCCGAATTAAAAATATCATTACCGTGTATAGCTATACATCCAGGCACCAAAGCACAGCCATTAGATGAAATAATGTCCCAGAGCAGCTCAGCAGCACACGGCTGTATATTCTTCCAGAAGGGATACCCCACAGCACAGCACACGGGGTTGTTTGCCAGGGATAGTATCGGTAATGAACCATGTAATGAGCCACCCTGCAGCTATACTCAGGAGTTATCCAACAAATGCAAGTGTGAATGAAGGTTACTGTGCTGGAGAGACACATGAAATGGATCTTGTGGTCATGGACAAGGGCAGTAAGGAGCTGGACAAATCCAGGTGTGAGACTTTTAACCTTGCTCGGGGTTCCTTCGTCTGAGGGACAGGATTCTCCTTACGCCATCACAAAAGCATGTCCTGCTCCTCTCTCTGATCAATTCTAATGCATCTGTAATCAACCCATTATCAGGTTAGGGTGCTTTAACAACAACCGAAAAAAAAAAAAAACCACCAATACGAAAACGAACAAACAAGCAAACAAAAAAGCACAATCAATATTCATCAGTCTATTGCCCTGTCCGGGTCTGAAGGCAAGTAACAAAATCCAATTTCTGCCCAGCCTGTCTTAGGAAGCGACATTTTGCAGACTGAGAAAATGAGGTTCTTGTTTCTAAGAATATATCCACTAGTGGGGCTCTAAATAACTGGGTTATCAATCATTCTGCTGTTGGGAATGAGCAGATTAACAGCTGGATTCAGAGAGAAACATCCTCCTATCCCTCGAGCAGGGTAGTATTCTTGGCCTTACTATTACTGAGACACTCCAAACAGTAACAGAGTACTAAGATTTTCCCTGGATTTCAGGTAGATCTGTGTTAGATGCCTTGTGTATGTCATAACTTTTTTTTTTTTTTTTTTTAATTAAGAATACTCCTAACCTACAGCAATTCTGGGCACGCTGGTTAACTACTTGGACATGCACGTAAACACGCAGATGCCGTTTGCCACCTATGACCTGAGCTCTCTGGGGAAATGGGAGTAACGTAGGAAAAGGCCACCTTCATTTCACAGCGACACCAGGGGAGCCACCCCTCAAGCCCCAAACACATGAAAGCAAACATCTGTGTCTTCCAGAGAGCAGGGAGCTGCAGGTGCCAGAACTAAACACCACAGACCACGCGACAGTCACAAAAGTTAACCAGCTACACTATAGAGACTATGGAAGAGCTCCAGCTAGGCTGATGGGAGAGGCAGCCACCTGGAAAAGGATGGGAGCTTGTGGTCCTGAGATTGTTCATGGCTACATATCCCCATGAGATCTACTGGTAAACTTGAGCTCCAAGGCTGGCTGCTCTGCAGCCCTGGCTCTGCTCCCCCTTTGCTCTAAGTGGAGAGGGCAGGACCACTTACCCTACAACCCCTCCAGGGCCTACTGACTTCACCTGACAATTTTTAAAAGGTCTTAACTGCAATTTAATGCCTACAGTTGAAATGTTCCATCCCTGTTATGAGTAGTTTTCCAACCATGCTCATGGTTCTCAGTGTGGACACTCCTGGATGCTGCTCAGGCTTCTCCTTAATTTTTTCTATGAAAACATCACAAGTGTTCTCTTGTGCCCTGGAATTATTTTGCTTCCTTGTCCTCCCACAGCTGTTTCTCTAGGGAAATTCTTTGGCTTTCCCAGATGAGACTCACTAAATTTCAGTACAAGTGATGGAAGTCAGAATTAAGAGAAATCTCTACAAGGACCGTGTTGCATGATTTTTGCAGGTAGTGTGCGTAGGGGGATGTGGAAGGGAATAGCATCCATCTGAGGAAGAAGAGTCAGTCCTTGTGAGCCTTTATCTGCATTTCTCTTGGCACTTAAAATCAGCTCCTTGTGCTGGATAATGGCTGACCTGAAAAATCTACCCTGGCTCTGTTCAAACAGACTACTGAGATGTGGAAATGGTGGTTCACATCAGGGGCATCAGAGCCAGTTCCCCTTATAGCCTTCTGGATACACATTCAAATGGAGTTTGTTTAGCAGCACCACCAAAGTCTGGTTTTCTGCACCATACCTCATTCTTCGAGCTCCTCCATAGCTCTTTGGGTCCTGGGCCAGGACTCAGAATTGAATACCTGCCTGGCCAGTGCCCAGCATGGTCACCATGATCTCCAGTGCCTTCTAGAAGTCCCGACGTAATAGTGAGCACAGCACAAATCTCCTGTGTGAGAATTAGCCACCTCTACCACACATCCAAAGAAATCTTGATGTGTACTGGAAGTTTTTGATCCCCTGCCCAGTGTAGGCATTTCTGCCTGGGAAATCCCAGCCTGGAATATGGGAGACATCACACTCCTGGCATTTCAGGTGTTGGCAGAAGACAAGATTGATGCTGCTAGATGATCACGCTTTTCACTCTCTGTCTTCCTAAGTGTCAACTTTCAGATGAGTCACTGTCCTCCAAAACACCATCATCCCTCTGCCTGGGGGGCTCCTGAGTGTAGGAATTTGCATTTGTCTTCTTAAAAGTCCACCACTGACACAAATCAGCTCCCCAAGCAGACCTGACCACTCTCAACATCTGACTTGTCCTAGTTTCATTAACTTATAGTGTATGAAAACTGGATCCTCAGCAACTGATCTGAGTACACTCAAGGAGGTCCAGCAGGGAGTCTGATCTCCTGGCTACAAGGGGTCTGCAGCACCTCTTCCATGTTTTACATTCCAATGCAATGAGTCTGACCCTCTCTGCCATTCATCACTCACCTAAAATAAATGTCATCCTCTTTTGTCTGACTAACTTCAGGTGAAAACACACCTTTGCCCAGCAACTCAGGTACAAATACGTGAAGTATCAACACCCTAAAAGGATTTCTCAGCCATGTCTTATGAAACTGTCCAGTGTAGTTTTTCTGCTCCTAGATATGTACAAACATTTCAGTTTACCAGTTGCCATTTAACATGCTGCCTGGTTATTACTGGAGCAAGAAGCTTTCCATCATCCTTGTAATGCATGAACCCATCCAACTGCTCTCCTCCAGAGCTATGAATCTTTGGCTGGGCACTTTTTTCTTTGCAGTATCAGAGCAGACTCTTTTATCACCTTCCTCTAGAAAAACCACGCAGCGTTTCTTTTCTACCTGATGTATATGTGTATAAATGCATGTACATACACACTCTTTTACAGTCCTTAATGCTAGTAAACGTTATTTTCATTGACTGCTCTTTCAAATTAGCCTTCCAAGTCTCTGCATTACATAACAGTTAATTCCCATCTTTTGTTGCTGAATCCCTTCTTTTTCTATTTGGGTTTTTTTACTTCCTTTATAATTTCTGCTTTTCTCTTCCTTAACAATGGTAAATTCTCAGCTAAGAATATCTTTGATGACTGCAAATTCATGTGCACGCTGTGGAGCAGACAGCACCTATCAAAGTTTCTTAAACAACCCTCATTTATAACACATCATTTTGTCTCAGTTTTTCATCCAATTGTTTCTTGATTGTAATTGTTCTTGACTTAGGAAAATTGACCACTTTAAAGTGCCTTGCATATGTATTATCTATTTAGGATTACCTTCTGCTTGTAACAAATGCAATTAGGGTGTTTAAGCAACCATTAATTCTGAGTTCAGTAATCAATTCACCTTTATCTGTCAGACTGAGGTCTGATACAGAATCACACCAAATTCACTGCAATACTTTTGGTAACAGAAAATTATCACCTGTCATTTTTAGAAACTCTGGGGCTGTGTTATTGGCAGCAGCACGAGTCCTTCAGCATCTATCCCTGAGGCTGAAAAGCTGTTCTGGGAACATGGATTTTCTTTCACTTTGTTATAAAGCTGTTTGGGAAGCTATTTGTCCAGCCCTGTAGTTCGATCTGGTAGTCTGCAGGGATATATCTGTGCTGGGGCAGATCAACCTCAACCTGCCTGGAAGAGCAGCCCTTGGCTGTATATTTGGACAAGCATGTGGATGATGTCCCAAGAAAGGCTGAAGATCTGGAGGCAAAAAGGCTGCGGCTTTGTTAGCAAATCTGCTCCTTTTGCCAAAGGTAAAGCAACTTTCAGAAGCACTCACAACAAAACTGCTGCTGTCTGGGAGTGTCCCTAAGGTGCTGCTTAACCCCAGTGCCACCTTGGGGAGGCAAAGGTCTTCTGCATCTCCAGAGAGCCCTCCCCAGCTCACCAGAATCTCCAGTGTGGTCTCCACCAGCCAGATGGGGGATGTGACAGGCAATGCCACTTGGATCTTGGAAGCCTATGAAGGTCTCATCTTCAGCTCTTTGTCCTGACAGCCCTGGGTGACTAGGGTGTCCTATGACTCAGGCCTGTCTCAGTGTGTCTCAGTACCAACTAGGATGCCCTATTTATTTTTGGGAATTAGAATTTCTGATGCGCTTTTATTGCCCAGGCACATCGCATTGATGTATGGGATGTATGATGTATGGCACAATCTGCTTTCTACCCATTTCTCCAGATTTCAAGCTCAGATGGTTGTGAGGATGCTACCGATAACTTTTTCCATGCAATAATACAGAGCTTACTGTTTGCTGTGACAGCCAAATCTGATTCATGGTTCAGAGGAGTCACCTTCCTTCTTTATCCAAAGGCATTTGCCTGGTCCACTTCTGCTAGGGGTTTCTACCAGCCCCGGCACCCCTAATACTGCATTTGTCTTCAAAGCACCCTCATGTCCTGCCTCGTGGATGAAACAATCCCCCTGAGCAGACAGTCTACCCAGAGACAGACACTCTGACTGGATCACCTGGACTTGCTGTGAACTGCACAGGACTCAGCACTGACTGATGTGCATCCATGACCACAATGCAGGGAGGAGGCTAGGGAGCAGCAGCTGCAAGAAGTAATTTATACAACCTCAGTCAGGTTGTGCAGGGTCCTGACATCTCTGAGAGTCTTTCTCTTGCCAAACTGCAGTGATTCCACCTCACCCTGCCTGGGCTCTCACTCCTTTTGAGATGTCTCACATGCTGGGCTGGCAGCCCTGGACGCAGCATAGCAGTGGACATTTGAAGAGGGATTTGCTCAGAGCTTATATGTGTTTGGGGCTTGAACACAGCCTGAAATTGGATAGAGGGCATGAGGAGTAATTTTGCTGCCTGTGGGCACATTCTAGAGCAGAGAACAGAGGAAGAGTTTGCTGTTACTTGAAACAATCCAAGGCATGGACAGAGAGGATGCTACAGTGGTAGAAAGGGTGTCCTGGCCCTTGCTCTTCCAGGTCAAGGATTGCTCAGTCTGTAGGATTAGGTATAGTGACCAAGGATGGTCAAAAATTCTGGCCAAAGTAAGCTACACTCTCCGTGGACTAGGTGAGGATTGCCTCTCTAACTGCAGATGTTGGCCCGGTCATCTACCCTCACCATTAATGCACACTGTCATTCTGGATCCAGTCTAGAGGCCACAACCAAGTGCTCTGTCTCTGACTTTTCAAATACCTGGGATAGGGGAAGAGGAATTACAGACAAATTTTGGAATGATAAACCTGATTTACATTAAACATCAGATCATTTAAGCTCAAGAGTTAGGGCCTGTCTGAGAGGTATGGGGAACAGAAGCACAGAGGGCATGGGAATTCCACATCTGGGAAGGTGTGGAGTTGCAGTGGGACCATTAGCAATGATGAGGCTTGCAGCTATACAAACCTCTGCAACAAGGATCCCAGAATCTTCTCTGCTATCAGCACTCCTGGATTGCTAAAGTGGATTCAGTAAGAGGGACACTTTGGGATGCTGATGGAGAGATGACACAGATGCCAATGAATTACCATTAGCTATGTGTGTCCTTAGGACTATTGCAGCTGTAGCATTTAATCTTGTTGAAATGACCACTGGAACTGGGACAGGGAGCACAAACTGCATGGCTGAAGCCATTAGAGACACCTAACATCACTATAGCTAATGACACTGGAAGGAGCAAAGAACAAATTACTCAGTGGCTCGGCTCAGACACTAACCCGAAACTATTTCTTATAAAGCAATTAATTAGTTATAGCCAAATGTTTCATCTCTTTTGAGCCAGGACTCAAGGGAAGACAGTGATCTTCTGCAAGCAGGGAGATGATGGGTATTTAAACAATATAGGGAAAAAATCAATTTAAGTAAACTATCGGAACAAGTCTGTTTTCAATGAAGAATTACAATGGTAACCTTTATGGCATGATTTTTGTCCTGTGTAAAACTCCCACAGGAAGCTGTGAACTGGTTGAGATGACAAAACAAATTACATTTGCAAATGAATTTTTTTTGGTTTTTGTTTTTTTTTTTTAATTCATTTCACTTTCAGATGTTTTGCTTATGTTCTAGCAGAGCTGAATTTCCATGAGGCATCAGCAATGAACAATTCACTATATGGGGGCTGGGAAGGAAGCTGGGATAGGTATGGAAAGGCTGTTACTGTCCCTCATGCATTAACACATCTGCTGTTGCCATCACATGGCATCAAGGGCACAGCCATAATCAAGCTTCCTTTCTGCACCCTTACAGCCATTTATAGGTAATCTCACCAGGACCCATGTTCTTCAGAAACCTTGATCACAGGACATGTTCCCATAGAGCTGGCAGCCCTGGAGCTACTCCACACCCTGAGCACGTCTATAGCAGACAGGATGGGAACCTAGTTTTCAATGGGACAGTTTGTCAGGGACTTGTGTCTCAGTATGGGACTGAGATGCAGTTAAGTAGTTCACCAGCCTGCACTACCTTTTAACTCCATTTCCATTTCCTGAACCACTGCTGACGTCTGTCTAAATAATCATTATCTCCACCACCACGCTGAGTGTTAGCTTTTGCCGAGTATCATGCAGAAGATTTGGAGGTTTTGACGGGATGTTGAGTTTAAGAAGCTCTGCCTGTTTGTCACATGTTATCGGCTCTTTTTTCCAGTGCGCACACAAACACACACCCTACATGCACGCGTGCTCTCTTTCATGTGAGTTGCCTAAGTGAACACTTGCTGTCAGGTCTTCCAAGCCAGAGCACATTTTTAATCAGTCAGATAATTCAATCACTCATCTCAGACCTGCTCCATGCAGCTGTCATTTTCAAGCATCAAAGCTTCTCTGTCAAAAACCACACAGGCTGGGGGGTTCATTCAGGCATCTCTGTTTCACAGTGCAGGGGGGGAGCAGAGAGAGCGCAGAGGAAAAGAAAAAAAAAAACAAACAAAAAGATGGACTAAATGAACTTATTATAAACATTTCTGAAGCTACCAGACAACCATCCTGAGCAGAGAACAAAAGCATGGCACAAGGGTGATGCAGGCATCTGCAGGATTTGTAAGGTATTTGCAAATCTCATTCCTAAATTGCAGAGTGTGGAGAAGGGGGGTGGGTAATGTCAGGTGAAGCTTCCTTCCTGAGATGCTCAGAGCCACCAAATGGGATTTGGATGTCTGGTTCTCATTAAAATTAATGGAAATTGGGTGCCTAGACCTACAGGCAGCTTTCAAAAGCTTCGCCTCTATTTATAATTAATGTTCCCAACAGAGCAACTAAATATTCATACAATAGGTCATATTATATGCAAAATGGAAGAGGTGTCTACTGGTAGATCAAGGACCAAGAGGAAGAGAATCTGATGGGGTGTCCAGTTCAAGCCACGCTGTCCCTTGTTTAAAACTCTTCTACTTGCAATTCTCCAGCAGCTTCTACTAAATGAGCTGCCTGGGTGGTAGCTCCAGGAATGGTGATGATCTCAGGGCACGGCAAATTCAAATGGCAGCTTTACAGCTTTCCTGAGTTCTTCTTCTCTCCCTCCCCACAGCTCTGATTTCCTTCATCAGCTCACTTCTCCTCTGAAAATCTCAATTTCCAGTATAAAAAATACACAAAATCACTACAGCAGGAGCGCAGTGGAGCTTAATCCGTTAACACTCCCGTGCCTTGGTCAAGGATGCTCTAGTTGGCAGACACCAAGAAAAAGACTGACACTAATCTGCCTCCAGGCATTAGCAAAACCGTGGCTAGATCTGCACCACTGCATTTGCTCCATAGCAATGGAGAAATTCAATGTACAAAGCTGGTGGGCTGAACCCTGAAAAGGGTCTGAGGGGCGAAAGCTTGGCACTCCTGCAGGGGAAGGCCAAAGCAACCAAGTCCTGTCTGTCCCCTGGGGAAACTCTTTCTCAGCTGGGCCATACCTTAAACCTACCCCACCTGACCCACTGAGAGGGTGTCCATGGAAGACTGGGCCTTGTGTCTCAGGTAGCCTTGGTTCCCCACCCAGAAGAACTCCTAAGCTTGGCTTAAGAGAGCCACTCAAGGTAGGCCCCATGATTGCAATGCTTTACAATGCTTTAATGGAGGAGAGTCAACTCCTCCAACCTTTGAAACTTCTCCTTTCAATTTTTTTCTCCCATGTCTCAGCCAAAGATGGAATAGCTCTGCTGACTCAGGGAACATGGAGACCCCTGCAATCTTTTCCCATGCTCTGGCATCATGAGGTTTGTCAAGCCCAGATGAACATATGAAGTGGTACCTCAGAGCTCATCTGTGATTCCTCTGTAGGTACCCAGATTCTAGGATGCAAGTTGTACCTCCAGCTTCACTGAAAGGACACAAAACTCTGCCAAAAGACCAGTAACCTGGTCTCGTGTCCATGGTCAAATACCCTCTGTTACAAAGGCATGTCTTATACTCCTGTACCTTCTAGTCAGCTTGCTCTTCTCTACTGAAATCATCAGTAGCTAATGCTGTCTTTCTGCATGATCTTGGAGGCATGACGCAGATCTTCCTTTGGTTCTCCTGACCATCCCAACCACCATATTTCACAGCTCGACATGGGCTAAGGTTAGTGCCAAGGCTGGCTTAGCCCAGGTACACAAAGCCATACACAGTCACTCAAAGGATGAAACTAAACGTGAACTACAGCCACATCACCTGAAGCCCACTGCCCACCAGGCAGTGCAAAGGGGGAAGAAGGCATAGTTCCTCTCTAACACCATGGCCAGTCTGTTTGGCATGGGACATGTGCTGTTCCATGGCTTTGTTCTCAATTAAAACAATCGGCTTTGTGAGACAAAAATTCACATTCAAGGCTTAGAGCTGTTGTCCCCAGACAAGGTGTCAGGAGATCATCAAGGACACATAAAGAATAAAACAGCTTAATTTTTACCCTGTAAATACCTGTCTGCTTATTTTTTAATTGAACAACAGCTGGGTGTAGACTTGTGAGACAGCAGAATGATCCCAAGAGAGAGGGGATTAGGTGATCTACGCAATGCGAGGATGTAAATCATTCCCACCAGTGCCAGTGAGGCAGCTGGCGCTGGCAAAATCCACTCCATCACTGAACTTATCGCTACTACAAGCTCTGCAAAAGGTCTCTTAGATTTCTAGCACTTAATCAATGATGTACCCCAAATTATTCAACTCACCATCTTGTAAAAAAGACAGGTGTCACAGGCATGGATTTTAGGAGCAGGGTGGAGAAACCTCTGTTCGCAGCTTCCTACATAACAACCAGTCCCATCTTCAGGTGTGATCATGGACTAGGCCATGTCTCAAAGCTCCTGCCAGCCCCACAGTTCTATCACTTGTTGATATACCTGTAGGTGAAAGTCTGAAGGTCTGTGTTTTCTTATCACACAGACCCAGGGACAAGGTAAGCTTCCCCATCCAGAGATCCCTCGGGGCTTGGCCATGGAAGCAGGGCTGTGAACCCTGGCAGAACATCTTGGTCTTGCTGCCAAGGAGCGAAGCCTGAACCCTTCTGATGTGTGTGGTTACAAAGAAAAGACCAGGACCAAGGACTCACACTGCTCAGCCGCAGTAATGCCCTACCTCAGACCCTGGGCCACTGACCCAACTGTCATCTGAATGCACAGATGCAACCCCCCTTGCTGCTGAGCACAGCCGTGCTGGGAACACCACTGTGCTCCCAAAGAGAGCAGCACAGGCTGATGCACTGTCAAACTGCCCTAGATTGGAGCGAATAAGCTCCTTTCTGAAGGAAGATAATTGCTCTATTTTAAAACTAAGTGGTTCAAGGAGAAAAACACAGGCAACTGGGCCTGATGTTCTAAGCTTGGGGTAGGAAACAGGAGGTGTGCAGGGCAGAACAACAGCACAGCTGCTCTGCTGGATGGTCAAAGTGCTGGATGAAAAACATGAGTCATGCCGGTACTGTGTTCCCAGCCCACCCAAATTGGTGCTTCTGAAGAGAACAGAGACCTTGGTGGGGGAAGTGGGTGCCCCTCCTCAAGGTACTGAGCTGGGAAGCTAGGCACCCTTAAAAGCCAGAGGGGAAAAGGTCCTGGTGGAACAAAGAGCCTCTGTCTCCTTGCTTGTGTGCCCTCTTCACACAAGTTCAGGTTTTGTGGCTATAAACGATGTCCCCAGAGCACTTTGGGTCAGCCCATTAGGCCAGCACCACTACACAGGCTGGTCTGCGAGCTGGCACTGTGAAGCCCAGCCATGCAGAGGAACAGCCCCCGCCACAGGGACAGCTTGCAAGGGAACTTCTCTGGGGAAAATAGTTGCCGCTTCAGCAAACCGTCTCCCAGAGCAAAGACCAACAAACTAGAGCAGACAACAACAGAGTCATTAATAAGGCCAAGCCTGGCATCTTCCCGGACCCCCCCACCTCTGTGATCAATGATTTCACCAAACAAGCACAGAAGAGGCCTCTTCAGCAGAGTTTTGTCTTTGCTGTTTAAAATTCAATAGCTCCACTTTCCGAGCGGTCAGGAAAGAAACCGTTTTTGTACGTTAATAGCCCGCCCCCTTCGTCCCCCTTTGTACGGAGGAAGCTCTCTGCTTTGAATTTGGCAGAGGAGCCTCTGGTCTGCAGGGGAAGGACACCAAAAAGCTTGAAGGATGTGTCAGCTGCTTCCTAGCCCTGCTGGACCAGTGCTGGCCCTGGCAGAGATGGGTCCCCTTTGAACATCCCTCATCTGGAAGTCAGGGAGATGTGCTCAGTGCTCCAGCAACCTGGACCCCACCACAGATGATAGTGAACAGTTCTCAGCTTCCCCTAAAATGGGCACCCTTGCCAATTCTCTCCATGCCCCTTCCTCTTGGGCTCAGGGGCAGAGTCATGTCACCGGCAGGGTCCGTTGCAGGACTGGCCTCAGACATCCACACAAAGAGAAAATGTGCACATGGTAAGCAAAGCCACGGCTTGCCCTCAGGCAGCATCTCAAGATGATGATGTAAAATGCATGTTTGAGGGACCTTATGACCTGAAAACAATTGCAGAAGAACTTGGCTGACCCCTCATACGGGAGCTGAATATTATTTATGTAAAATTTTGCTTTAAAACCAGGGCTGGCTGCCCTGTCTCACATGAGAGCTATTCACTGTCATTCCAGGTCGGAGTTACAGTTACTAAGAACACAAATGACATGTTTTCTCTCGCAGACAGCTGAGACTCCTCTTTTGCACAATGTGAACCCAAAACAAGCGGGAGGATGCAGTAAGTGCATGCAAAGCTTTTTTCACCACCAAGTAGTTTTGCAGTTGAGAGTCTACAGTTGTAACTTAGCACACATGCCTGGGAAAAAAACTAGTCCTTGGCCTTGCATGTCTAACCCCACCTTGTGCCTGTGACTTGCCTCTCAGCTACCAACCTGCAACAGTGCTGTTGGGTTGGCCAAGCTGCAGAGACCTAGCTTGTCTCCCAGAGAGCTTGGGTCGTTTCCCCAGGATGGTCACCTCCATTGGTTTGATATGCTGCAGTCTGACAGAGGCTGAGCCAGCTGTGCCCTCTGCACTGCATGAACTGGACACAGATGAGCAGCAAGAAGGGTTGGGGGCTGAAGAACTAGGGCTGGGGAGAACATGCTATTCACACAGATTAGGTGTCCTTTTGGAGAGCCAGCAGCAGCACGGGCAGCAGAGAACAGGCAGAGCAAGGGGAGTGTTTGCTACCTCCAAACCCTGAGCACCCACTCTCCTGTCAGTATGGCGTCAAAAGGAGGAATGAAATGTGGGAACAAGTGCCCTGGTCTGGGCATAGACACTGCACTCAGCAAGGGACGTGCCTGACTTGCACAAAGAGGAGTGACCTTCTGCTTTCCAATCCTTTCTGACAGCCACCCTCCTTCCTCTCCGTGGTCTGCAGCCCCTCCATCCAGCTCTCCCACTACAGCAATTCATCATGTGAGCCTTATCTTAGCCACACACAATCTCAGCCCTTTGTCTCTCAGGACAGGGCTTAGAGAACTCCCCAAAGTTAACGAAGCAGGTCCATCCCCTCATTAACTCACGGGGCCTGTCTCCTTTGATTAGGTTGTGCTGACTCTGCTCACACATCACACTTGCTGCTCTAGATGCAGGGACACTGGGGCATTTCCAGCTGGGACACAGACAAAAGGAGATAGCAGAGCCTTGGTTACCACCGGAGCAATCCAGGACAAATAATTAGAGGCTTTCATGGCTAATTGGATCTGTACTGTCAATCCAGGACAGGAGATGCCTTAACCCACACTGCCTGCCTGAGATTGCTAAGCAGGCCATAAATAAACTGCAGCAATGGTCCAAAGTTCATCAGCCTTCATCTTCCACCCTGCATGCTCCCTCCTGGCCCTGCCCCAGCACAGACTACCTGGCCAGGGAGTCCAGCTTCCTTCCCTTTTTCCACAACTGCAACCTTGCAGCCATGGCAGGACACTTCGAGTCCACCTTAAGTAGCTCAGAGACCCTTCAAGCATGCAGACCTCAGCATCTCATGGCTAGCTTGAACAAGAAGATGCTGTTTTCAAACTAGAGTCAAAGGGTCAACAAACTAGTGGTTAGGAATGGCCTGTGTCAGAGGTCAGTGTTAGCTGGGGCTGGCAAGCCAAATAAAAGGTATTTTCAAAGGATGGTTTGTGAGCTGGAAGTTGGGTTCCCTGCAGTACTTAAGCTTCAACCTGACTTTTGTTTTCAGTTACAGCACAAGGCTCCAGTCCTGTCCCCAGCTAACTCTCAGCTTGGAAAGTCCTTCTTTCCTTCTCTGCTGAGACATCCCTTCCGGATCCTGGGAGTGCTGGTGTTTGAGGATAAAACATGCAAACAAGAACAACCACCTCCATATGACTGCCAGCCAGTGAAAGGACATCCAGACCCTTTATGCAAGCTGGAAGCCTGACAATTGCCTTTGAGGACCTTTAGCATCTAATCATCTTTAAGGAGGCAGGCTCCAAACCATGCACTGGGTCCCTGAGCCCACACTTTGTCTGCAAAGCTGATTGCTCTGCAAGGTCTCAAGTCTTCTCCCTGGAAACAGAGCAAGGGAAAACAGCCTGTACTGCTTGGGACCATGACCTGCAGATCTACCTCTGCCACAGGAAAGCCAGGCACAGGATGCAGAGAAAGGCAAAGTCACAACTAAGGACAGTCCAACACTCTGGGCCAGGCAAAAATAGATTAACCTACTTGAAAGTAGGACAAAACTGCTAAAGAGTAGGACATCTGGCCACCACAGCAGGAGGAGCAAATACAGAGGAGGCAGTTTGTCCACGAACATGTCTAACCTGATGGGAAGCAGCTAAAGCAAAGACATGTAGTACGTTCAGGCAAGCAGCTGGGATGAGCAGTCCGCAATCAAAGCAGAGCAGCTCTCCATCTCTCTGAGGTGACTGCTAGACCTGCTGCTGACAGTCAGTCCACCTGCCTACCAGAAGCAATTTCCTTCCCCCAGGAGCCTGTGGGATATGTGTAACCAAATATAACAGCTGATCCCTTCTACTTCATCTGCTAAACCCACGGTTTTGCAAGAAACGATCAGCAAGAGAGAAGACGCAAGAAGATTGTGAAGTGGCTGAGTGCTGACGTGCCAGAACAAGTTTAATGCTTGTAAACTGCTTCAAGGGTCCCCACTGCTGAGGCCATCCCCTCTGCTGGCTCAAGCCCACCTACTTCTGCTCGACTCCTTGCACCTCAGTGCCTTTCCCCCAGCCAGGTTTTCAGGCCACTAACATAGCACTGTTCAGAGAGGACATAATAAAGAAGTGATTAAGGATCATCACTGAGCTTGTATTAGCATCTTCAAAAGCTCTGCAGCCCACCAGCCAGGCAGCAGGCTGCAGCTAAGCCAGGCATGATGTGTCTTTCAAAAAGAAAGAAGAAAGTAAATGCAGCAGATAACTTGCTCATCAAAGGAGCCTCATGGCTGTTTGTAGAGAGGAGTTAATGCCACACCGATGACTGGCTGCTCCAGGGCTGATTTTCTACCCAGCCTTGGCAGGACAGGCAGTTTTCTTGGCTTAGGACCCTGTGCTGGAACGGAAACCCAGAGCACCAGGTCTCAGGACACCATTCAAAATCCTGTTCCTTGTTGTTGCTCCTCTCAAAGGAGGCAGTAGGAAACTATCCAGGTCTCAGGTCCCTCTGCAGAAAGCTTTAAGGCCGTCCAGAGAAAGGTCTCCCTGCCTGGTGCTTTCTCGGTGTTTTGATGGTTTTCATGGTGTTTTCTTAAACTCAGACTGGCAACTTAGGTGTGAACCACAGCAGCCCCCACAGCAGCCTCTACACTGAGCGCTTCTGGTCTAATCTGACAGCTGAGCCCACCTGAGAAAAGCCATCGAGACCATTTTGCAAGCATCACCATGTCAGCTTCCTTTTACCCTCGAAATTATCGGTCATCCACAAAGGCTTTGCACTGAATTCAGCTGCTCAGCCACTCACTCTGGGCTAGGGGATTTTGCATATTGCCCCAGGACAAAGTCAAGAGGTGGATTAAGATTTCTCTAGTGTTTGCTAGGGTTGTTATAGTGTCTGGTGCTATCACTTATCTTCAGAGAGAACAAGGCATCTGGGGCAGAAGTCATTACCTTTATGGACCAGGCAGGACAGATTCAGACTGCAATAAAGCTGGAAGATGGCCTGCCTGCCCTGTGCTGCAGCAGATGTCATGGTCCTTCCCCAGTGACTACCATTCAGGATAGTGAGAGATGCTGCTGGACAGAGAAAGCCCAGGGGTGACAGGAAACACTGGGACAGAAGAGACCACCATCTCCAGCCTGGGGCTCCCTGAGTCCCATTCATGATGCCAGCAATGGTGATGGGATGACGCTTATGACCTCACAACAGTGAAATTTGGCTTGCCAACATCAGGGTGAAGGCTGAAGCCAGCTCTGAGCTGCAAAAGCTGACTGTAGGTGCACAAGCTGGCTGTTCAAGGCTACCCCTTCACACACCACCTCTGCCAGCCCGGGCAACAACCCCAGAGCTACCACCTCCCTTACACTTAACACAGAAAGCATTTACCCTGTTTTCCTGCCATACTGATGACATTTTTTTGCCAGGCAGAAAGAATCAGAAGTACTCACTTTGGGACAATTATTTTTTTTTACTCCAGAGTGTCCTTCATCCTAAGCAAAGGCACTTCTAAGTCTCAGTCATCTCAAATCCACAAATAAGAACTTAATTCTAAAGATGTGATAAACATTTTCCTCTATTTCAATTTTTAAAATAGTATTTCATAAAAGCAACCTAATTTATCAAATATTCTGACACCCTTAAACCTGCCCTCTATCTCCCCCAAAGTATGTCAACAAAGAGGTGAAAGCGGATGCACTCAACTCTAATCAACAAGCAATGTCTACTTTTCTCCTATGAGCACTAGCCAGGAGGACAATGAACTTGAAGCTGAAGACATTTAATAGTACTAGAAGACTGCTCCTCGTAGCAAGAGCTTCCTGTCCCACAGAGACAGCATCCTATGCCTGCAACTTCTCCAAGAGGCTACTAACTTTGCTTGCCAAGAAAGGCCTGAAACCCTCACAGTGCAATTCTTGTCCATCAGACCAAGGCGATCTGCAAGTCCACCTGAATGGATTGTCCACGTCACACCCTTTTAATTCTGCTTCTCAGCCTTCCCCCTGTGTTGGAGAATTACAGCAAGCCCAGTGCCTCTTGCCCACGTTTGAGCAAAGGAATACTGCTTAGAGCCTGGCAGAGATGCTGCTCCTTTGGCTCATGTCTTGCACATCACTGGATGGTGGTTGAAAGGATGTTTCTGCCACCCAGTCGAGCTTGCTCTGTCACACAGAAAAAAAGCTGGAGAGGCACTGGACAAGGAAGCAGCCGGCCAGCAAGCTGAGAGCAGAAAAATCCCTGCAGCAAACCCTCTGCCAGGCCTCAAATCCTCCAACACGTGTACACCAAGTCCTTCCCTGAACAGCCTGAGAAGCACTGCAGCCCTTTGAGATAGCAGGACAACACTTGAGCACAAACTTAATCCCCTAGTACTCCTTCCCGGAGGCTCTCAGGAAAGGATTGCCGACTTCTAACTCAGCGCATGTCGCTTCACGCCAACCTGTTTGTAAGGGGATAGTGATACTGGGAGTGGTCTCACCAGGCTAGGGCACCGCTCGGCTTGCAGAGAGAAGTGTGAGCGCAACGCCCTAAGCAGCCCATCCCGCACCCTGCTGATGATACAGGGGATGGCACAGCCCATGCCTCCGGCACTGGCGCCAGCACAACCCCGGAGACACCCTCATCCCCCCGGCACGAAGCTCCCAGGGGGACCTTCATCCCACCAGCACGGCAGCTGGGGACTGAACCTCCCCTTCCGCCCCCGAGACCACGGCTCCCTCTCCCCGGAGGGGCCGTGCCCGTTCTCACTTCCCGCACTTGCTCCGCAACTGTACCTCTTCGTCCTGATCTCCTCCTCTTCCTCTTCCCCGGAACACGCGGGTGGCCATGGGGCAGCCGCTCCGCTCGGTGCATCACCCGGGAGAACCGGGGAACCGGAGTCGGTCCCGGGAGCAGGGCGGGCTCCGGCCGCTA